>VXAY01004387.1:721638-779911 GCA_013399855.1 Oxyruncus cristatus | reverse complement strand
CTGCTACACTGACCTTGGACACTACATTGCTATCCCTTGTTCTCCGCCACTCTCCTCCAGGCTGGAATTTTCTTCTGCGCCACACATCTTCTTTTCAGTTTGTGTTAAATGTGTCATTCGTAGAGACATCCCAAAAATCTTTGATTGGCTACTTAGCTGGAATTTCACTTGGAGCCAACCATCTTCTACTCCAGTACTGAGGGGGAATGGGCTAAACCATGACAAGGACTCAAAAGAATACCAAGTTTGCTGAGAACACTAAATTGAGAGGAGCTGTTAACTCCCCCTCAAGGGCAGAGAGGCCTTGTAGAGAGATCATGACAAATTAGAGAGATGGGCAATCACCAACCATTGGAAGTTTAACAAGGGTAAATGCTGGATTCTGCACCTGGGATGGGGTGCAGAATGGGATGGTTTTGTGCATAGACTAGGGAATGAGACGCTGGAGAGCAGTGCTGTGGAAAGAGATCTGAAGGTCCTGGTTGACGGCAAGTTGAATATGAGTCAGCAGTGCCCTGGCAGCCAGGAGGGCTCAATTGTGTCCTGGGGGGCATCAGGCAAAGCATTGTCAGCTGGTCGGGGGAGGGGATTGTCCCACTCTGCTCTGCACTGGTGCAGCCTCACCTTGAATATTGTGTGCAGTTTGGGGCATCACAATATAAAAAAGATTTTAAGCTCTTAGAGAGTACCCAAAGGAGGAACCAAAAGGATGGTGAAGGGCCTTGAGGGGAAGCCGTACGAGGAGCAGCTGAGGTCACTTGGTCTGTTCAGCCTGGAGAAGAGGAGACTGAGGGGAGACATCACTGCAGTCTATGACTTCCTTGTGAGGGGAAGAGGAGGGGAAGACACTGATCTCTTCCCTGTGATGATCAGTGACGGGACCTGAGGGAATGGCCTGATGTTGTGTCAAGGGAGGTTTAGTTTGGATATTAGAAAAAGATTCTTCACCCAGAGGGTGATTGGGCACTGAACAGGTTCCCCAGGGAAGTGGATACAGCACCAAGTGTGACAGAGTTCAAGAAGAATTTAGGCAATGCTCTCAGGCACATGGCGTGATTCTTGGGGAGTCCTGCATAGGACCAGGAGTTGGACTTGATGATCCTTTCAACTCAGCATATTGTTTGATTCTGTGATACAGTTAAACATGTCTGTAAATTGGATTTGGATTGGATTGTATAATGTGGTTAAATGTATTTTGATTCTGGATTGGATTGTATAATGTGGTTATATGCAAAAATAAGTAGAAGAAATAATTCAAAGAGTTGTATCTTAGTTGTGTGTAAATTAAAATAGTTCTTTCAAATCTGCTCATATTTCACTGGTTAGTATTTACTGCCCTCAGTCAGTACACAGGCACATTAGTTTTCTTTCCAAGGAACTGGATCAGGCTGTCACACCAAATAAAGAATACACCAGAGGAGGAGTTCGGCAGCTCAGTAGACATTTATTTCTACAATGTGTAGGTACTAAAATTTTCATTCCTTGGCCCTGGGACAGAGTTCCATCTGTTTGAGTTACTGTTGCGTGAGAATAAGCAGCCCTTTGAGTTGCCTTATGTTCCTTCCTTGGATGGTACAGTGGTCGGAGTAGATGGTTTCTGAGAACGATTTTGCGAGCCCTCCCAAAATCCACTTGTATTAAAATGGAGGGGTTCAAATACCTCTTAATCCCAAATTTGCTCAGTTTGTTGTTACTTGTTAAAGCCACATATGAGAAATGTACCAACACCAGTTTGGTTATCTACAATTTCTATTACTTGTCTGATCTTCATTACAGAATTTGTAACTGCATATATTAAAATACATAGGGAAGTATTTTTATGTTTTGACAAGAGAGAATAGAATCACGGAATAGCTTGCCTGGCGTGCTTCTAGGCCTCTTTGTAGTATGTGAGGGAAAAAGATTACTGAGAAGTCTATTTTCCCTGTGGTTATCCATCCACTTTGGCAACCTTTTATGTTAACAGGCTTCTCCTAAAGCAGAGGGTACAAAAATGCAATCTTTAGTTTGTTACAGAGGTTGGACTGGAAATCTGTGGAAACTGTTGCAAATTTTCAGCTAACTGAGGAGGTGAATGGCCACTTTTTCTTTACTGCACTTGCAAGAGGAAATGCTTAATAGTAACTGCTGTATTGGCAGTGGACTATTCTGTTGAAGTACTCAGCACAGTCTGAGCACATATACTTTAAAAGCACATTATATACTATTGTTTCTTCCTGCAGATCTCTTTATTGCCATTTTCACCTTGTATGTTATGCTTGCATGTATCCCTGCTTTTGTAGAAGTTAGCTGAATAGTGTTACCAGAGCAATGCTGCCATTATGGCTGTGATTATTTCCAGTTAAACTGATTCTTAAAAGCAGTTGTGTAAATTTTAATTGTGTTCTGGGGGCAGGATGGGGTGGGGTGGAGGGGGGTAGGGAACCAGGAGGGATGGGGCTAAGCATTTGTCAGTTTTGGAAGAGCTTGCTGCATCAGTCAGGATCAGTAAAAAAGATGCTGGGAGGGATGGAAGATGGTGATTATAACTTGTAAATTTAGACTTGAAGATTCTTGTGGCTAATTTTGTCCTAGTCTTATCTTGTGGTAGTAAAGAGACAATCAGCCTGTGAGTTTGTTACTTCAGGCACTATTTGTTCTTGTCAGTCCTGCTTGTGCCTTTGAACAGTGGCTGTACACTGGCTGTCACTTCGTCTGTGGGTTTTTTTTTTTACTCTTAAATGATACTGCTAGTGGCAGAAAATGCTTATGAAAAGCTTGGCCATTGAGAATGGTTTAGCACATGTCACTCTTGTCTTGTGATAAGTTTTCCATTGTAGGTCTAGAATGGACGGCAGTGAGTATTTGGGGAACTTTCAATATAGAAGCTTGTATCCTACCAACTAGTTCTGACCAACTGATAGGCCTTTCTTTATTTTTCTGAAAAATTAAAATTTTGTGTTTTGTAGGACTGGTTATAAATGTGTAACTTAAAACTTGAACCTTTTTTAAATTTTTTCTTATTTGTAAACTATTTGCTAAATGTATTTTTTGCTGGGAATTTGAAGCCTTGCTGTTTTTTTCCAAAAGAAAATTTTAGATGCATTATTGTTATTGCTCTACCCTATTTCAGGATACTAAAAAGGCAATTTTAGTATCATTAACATTTTAAAATTCTTCCCTGTATTCTTTTCCAGGGCAGTACCAGCATTATTAACCATTAATATTGATATTAAATAAGGGCTGTTTAGCAATGTTGAGTTTAATTTCTTTAATTTTTTTCAAGACAACATCTGGAGAAGATGTCCGGGACTTCACAAAGGTGCTGAAGAATAAGTTCCGGTCAAAGAAGTATTTTGCAAAGCATCCCCGGCTTGGCTACTTACCTGTGCAAACAGTATTGGAGGGTGACAACCTGGAGACGTAAGCTTGATTTATAGAGTCACTGGGGTCACTGACCTATTCTATTTGAAAAGAAAAATGAACTCAAGAAATAACCAAAACCAGTTGCAGAGCCTTGTTCTGTGTTATTTCGTATTAGTTGTTTCACATTATTTGCAGATCTTGCCTATTTTTTTAAAGTAACATATTTTATAAGCATTTAACTGTATAGCTATGGACTTTTTGATGTCCATGGCAATGGACCAAGCAGGTAATGTTGGAAGGCGCTGAATGGCTGTTTTACAGGGAACACTTCTGAGGAGACTGGGCTTTTTGAACTGCGCTGCTGATTTGGTTATGTCAAAATTCCTGGAATTAGAAATCTCTGAGTTAATTAGGGTCCTACAGGCATCAGAAATACAGGTGACCTGAGCAGAGAGAGGACTCTCAGTGTCTCCACGTTATTATTTATGGTGTGACAGAAGTGCTTCACTTTATTTACTTGCTTGGTAGTTGTCAGCAGCAGACACTGTTACAAGAGCAAAATTAAAATGTGCTGACAGGGCGCTAGAATTAGTTTTATGGATTGACTGTCCTTCAGGTGCTGGAGTCTGTGGCAGTACTGCACTGTCTGAACATGGCACACTTAGCTAACAGCAGCTCATGTGAGGCTTTAGCATAGATGCTCTGCTTTCATACAGCAGTTAAGTGTCATTGCCTATGCTCTGTTTTCATGGCTGGAGGGCTGTGCATGTTATTTACAATAACCAAACAAAACCTCCTCATTAGCAGTTTAAGAAACAGGAGGAAGTAATCTGAAAACTGGTAGTATTGATGTCTTGGCTTCTAAGAAAGCAAGGCACATTCAAATGTAAAATGTTACCCACTGGGGCCATCTTCAGCTGCCACCAACACAGGAAAACAAAGCTGCTTTGATGTGATGAAAGTTTGCCGATGCTGCCAGAAATTGGAATGTCAAAACTGTAATCACAGGTCAGGATAAAACTCTTGGTCCAGTCATGTGGGAAATACACAGATAAATTGCCAGCACCATGCTGAGGAAACTGTTGGTATTGGTTCTCTACTCTGCAGGTGTCAAAACTCAGTAATACATTCCTTTTAATAAAAAAATTAAAATAAAAAATCCTATATAGTTACTCAAGTGTGAGAATTTAATATAATATGTATTTATCTCTGATTATTTTTATGCACAAGGAAAATAAGCATTGCTAACTGTGACGTATAGAGTGGGGGTTTTATTGGTAGTATTTTTTCCACCACAAAGTTTCTAATCATTTTTAGTTAGTTTAAGATGAAAGATCCAGTACTTGAGCAGAATTTAAATGAGTTGATTATAGTTTGTGAACTGCAGTTCAGTTGATAGCTCTGATTTGAGTTTTGCTTTAAATTGATTTTTATTTAACAAAACAAAGTGTGTAAGTCAGTCTCCTGTCCCTCTGTGATACATGGCAGTATCTGTTGCTGTCTCTTTTCTTTGTCGATTGTTGCTGATGGAAATAATCTGGGTGGTTTGCTGGTCAAAATATTTTGTGTTTCTCCAGCTTTCTCTAGCTTAAATGACACTGCAGTTGTTTCATGGTTTCATTCTTTTTCTCTCTCTCTCTTTTTTCTTTTTTTTTTTGTGTCTTCCTTACAGTCCTATCACTCTCATCAGTATGTGGCCAGAGCAATATGAGTGAGTACGCAGAACCCCTTTGTCTGGAAAGCCTAGTGTGCTGGTTGTTCTCTTTTAGCTCAGTTGCAACTAATCTGATGTGCATGAACCGTAGGGCATGACTAACCCAAAGCAATAACGCTGTCGGGAATATTGTGAATTTATGTATTTGTCATCAGTCTAACTTAATTTAAAAATAGTATTGTCTATATCGTGAATTGCTTTAGACGTCACTAATTGTTTTATTATTTTTAAACTAGTCCTTCCCAGTCTCCACAGCTGTTTCATGATGACACACACTCCAGGATAGAGCAGTATGCTACTAGGTAAGGGAGGCACGGTTTCTCATGAGTACATTGCATTTTGTGATTGACTCCTGCAGGTTTTAATATGCACTACTGGTTGGATATTATTTATTAAAAAGATATAATTCTCTGTACTTAGAAGTAAGTAAAATATTTTTAAATCATTAGCTTCTGATTGCAGTCAGATGTAAAATAGATGTGTTAAATCTGTCGTCTCTCATACAGAATGGAAGCTGTTGCAGAATTGCATTATATCTTAAAATGAACCATTTTTGTTTTGTTTCTTCATTTTTAACCTTTAAAATAAACCAAACTTGGTGGTTGTATAGTTTTCCCAGAAGGATTTTAGATCCAGGCTTTAGTTTTCTTCTGTGACAGGTTGACACTATGCATTACTGCTGACTTTAGCTGGGCTTATAATAATTGCAGATGTTTTATGTTCTTTCTTTTGTGGGATCATACTAGTCCTTTTCTGATAAAATACCTATTTTGCCAAGTCCATCTCAATGTTTTTGTCTTTTGTTGTTGACCTCTAAAATTGTCAGTCCAAATTTTAACCCAACACAACCATGTGCACCATCAAACCATGTCCCCAAGTGCCAAAGGCACTTCCAGAGAGGATGATTCCACCTCTTCCTGCGCAGCCTATTCCAATACTAGACCACCTTTTCATGGAAGAAATTTTAGTAATATCTAATCTAAACCTCCCCTGGCACAACTTGAGGCCATTTCTTCTCATCCTGAGTTAAGAATGTGATGATGGTGAAGCACTAACCAGAGGTACCCTCTCAAAAATAAGTATCATGGGAACTGACTAGGCTTTTCTTTGGGTGTTTTTATCATTTTATCTGATCTCTACAGTAATAAACTGCGTTAACTTTTTCAGCTTTTTGACTAAAAATTCAGTTAACTGCATTCTTATTTATGAGCACCATAAGAAAGCTTCAGAGCAGTTTCTTAAATACCCGCGATACACTACATATGATCTTTGCAGCAGGAGAAAAAGGGCTGAAGGGCTACCCACAGTCAGCCTAATTTATTTATTCCCCCGACTGCGAATATTTTCGTCTTGCTCTAGTAGTATAGCACAATGACACACAATGTCATTTTAGTGCTTTTCTATTATTTGTAGCATGTCATTCATATAGATCACCCAGCGTTTCTTTGAGTCTCTAACTTAGGCCGTGCTTTAATCAGTTAAAACCCCTGGACCAAATAAATTAAACTTCTCTAGAAAGATGTGAGAATTTTTTGTCTCCTTATATCCTTTTTTGAGCCCTTGGTCCCATGATACCTGTGACTTTTTGTGCCCATGTAAAGCTCATATTCTGGACACGCATTAGGATCAAGGGAGACCCTGGGTCCAATACGTGTTTTACGTCTCCTGTCCCTCGGCTTTTACAAGTTCTGCTTTGGATTAGAGTAGTTGAAGGTGGAGCATGCACTAGTCAAGGCTCCTTCAGGATACAAAGCTAAATCTGTACCTGCTATGTGCAGACATTGGTTATCAAAATTAAAAACTTAATACTGAATACTACATAAGTAATCTATCTAAAACTACTCAGACCTGTTTTTCTTCTAGTAAAAAAGAGAAGACATAATTCTGTGTCTTTCATATAATTTTTATTGTGTCCTTTCTAGTTGGATCTGTTATGTGTGTTTTACGTGTAAACTAGTAAATCCTTTTAATTCTTCTGATCTTTTCAGTTAGGCTTCTTTAAAGGAATAATATCAGGGCTTCTCTAATAAGATGGTGCCCAGCAGAAGGAGTGTATTAGGGCTTAAAGCCTTCACTGTCACTGACTGAAGAATATTCAATTCCCAATTTTCTGTTAACGAAGTCCCTTCTCTGGGGATATACCTGGGGATACCATCTCCCTCTTCTGATGTGCTGCATCACCTCTGAGTTGCTTCTAATTCTCTTGCTCAACTTTCAGTTTGTATCCTGCCTTGAAGGCTCTGAGACTCGAGTCCCTTCCCTGTCTCTTTCTGCTCCCTGATTAGGGCCATCTGCTGGTTTCACAGCAAATCCTCATTAACGATGGAGATGGTAAATGTGATGATAGTGATAGAATCTGCGTTTGTGACTTGGGATATCTGTTCCTCACTAAGAGATTCAGGACAGGCTCCCAGCTCTGAAAAATACTGAAGGTTGGACTACTTCCCTAGGTGACAAAGGGACTATGCAGATTAATTTCTAAGATTGTTTCATCAAAGATTTGAAGATGCTGAGCTATGCAGCATTATAAAGGTGACTGTAAGCATGTTGCTGGCTGTGAAGTAGATCTGTTTGAGGTGCCCCAGAGCAGAGATGATCTGATTATCTCTGGTCACTTTGGAGCTTGTCTTTCCCTTTAGGGGGAGGTTTTGGAACACAATGTCCCACCCAAACCATGGTGGGATGAGACAACATCATCCAGTGTGGCCTTCATTTATTCTTCTTCAACCCTGAGAAATAGTAACAAAAGTACAGTTGGGCAAACTTGCTGCATATTAAAACACCAGAGTTACCAATTCTTTAGGGCCTTGCACACTGCTTTCAAAAAGAAGTTTGAAGATTAATGTCTAATGCATTTGCAAAAATATATGTGAAATTAAGATATCTTTATAGTAAGGGAAATAGCTGTTTTTGATGCAGTTAAATATACGTGCAGAGCATTGAGTGTTCCTTGATTTTCGTGTATGTTTCTTATGTACATAAGCTATCTCCTTCCTGGAAACTTGAATAGGTAGAAAATTTCTACTGTTATGTTGAAGAGCTGCGTGACCTTAGATATATAGTCTAATAATGTAGTGTTTTTAGATTAATTCCTTCCAAAATGAGGAACTATAGGCAATGACTCCCTGCAATTACACTACTTTTTGTGTTGTTTTCCAGGACTTGTCTGTCCACAGTGTGATATTATTTGCCAAGTATAATTTCAGATGTTGTGTTCTATATTTAAAAAGTATTCATCCTCTTTTGTTAGTCCAGCTTTATAAAATTCAAAAAGAAAACCATCTGCAAAAACATCTCTTTAACTGATTTTACCATGAGAGTTTTGGTAATGTTAATGATAATTATAAAAGAGATAGAAAGTATACTCTTTCTTCACTGTTTGGCAAGTAGAATTAGTTAATCATAGTGCAAGTTTCTCATAAGAGTCCTCTGGATTTTAGGTCTTTGTCACGAAATCTAGGAGTTTATTTTTAATCGTCTATACAAAGATTGCCATATCAGAGCTGTTTCTAAGCAGACTTGATCTTCATACTGCTTCTGTTTAAATTGTGCAGCGGGTTCTCTGAAAGGCGTGGTCTTTCCTTTCAGGCTTGCGCAGATGGAAAGGACCAATGGCTCCTTCCTCATGGACAGCAGTTCCACCACAGGAAGTGTGTAAGTAACTCAGACTTATTAGAACTGTCAGCAACTTTGGTTGTATGGTATAATCTTCGTAAGTTCTAACACAGGACTTCGTCCCAGTGAAAGCAGCTGATAAGTATGAACCCAAGGATGCCTGCATAAATTTAATTACAAGCACCAGTGGTGGAAATTGGTGATGTTCACTTGTTGATGTACAGGAACTCTACGTTTGTCAGCCATTCTGCTTCAGAAATAGGGATATTTCACATGATTGGTAAAAAACCACAGCTCTAATGGTTCTAGTTTGTGATCCTTTTCTGCTTTTACCATGGTATAAAAGAAAAAAAATCCTTCTATGTTGGACAATGGAGTGGGTCAAAAGCTTCTGCTAAGCCCCAGACAACTTTCTCATTGAAATAAAAAAGCATCTGTATTTTGAAGATTCTGCAGAGCCCAAAGAGTCTTGCTACTTCCTGTTTATATTTCAATTTGGTGGCTGATGATCCATCTGTCTATACCTAGGGATATAAGCATAGTCCTATATGTTAATTTTATCAAGACTGTTTTCTTTTTTTTTGAATTGTCTGTTACTTTTATTGTAAACACCTTCATTGGAATGCATTGATGAACCTGGAAGGAGTAGAACCCCTTGAATTGCTGATAAATTAAATGCAACTTTTTTCAATGTAAAAATATACGAATGTTTTAACCTCACTGTATGATCAGTTCAGTTAATTAAATCAGTGTAGCAAGACTGCCTTTTCTAAATTATTAACAAATACCATCAGCATTTTTAAATAGGAAACCAAAGTTGTTCTTGTTCAACTTTAGTTAGAAAATGCTATTGGTCTATTACTATAAAGTAATACTTTCATTTACTGTTTTAAAATCTAATAATGAAATTATTATAAATAATCAAATCTAATAATTACTTATTCTACCCCGAGTGTGCTAACAGTTTGAGATTTAAAATACTTTGCTTCAAAGTAGCACATGACCCTCTTTAAATGTTTTCTCTTTCCTGATAAACTAACCCTCTTTGCATACCAAATAAAACTTTTTTTCATGTGAACTGTTTTCCTGTGTTTCTGTCATTGGCACACTCACCAGTGAGAGAAATGCAGCCAAAATATTCCCTTCTGATTTCCCTTCCAAAAAAAAAAAAAAAAGAGCAAACAAACTGTCATTTGGCAGGAAAGCTGAAAACTTGAAGGCAGCTAAATGCTCATACACTTCATTTGTGTATTTTGCAATTAATGAGCCTACTCCTACACAAAGACCAAAAACCACTCATCCCAATAGTAAAAGGGGGGTGTATATGCTTCATTTTTACTGGCAAATCATGTGTTGTTTTAATGCAATTGCCTTGCTCATATATAAAAATTTCCTTTATTTTAGAAAAAGAAAAAAAAAAAAGCTCGTGTATCAACATGTGAGAAGGACTGCTGAATGTGGGTCTCAGTCTTGTCGTAAAAGGGGACTGTTACACAAACAAAATATGGACAAGAAAGTAACTTTGTACCCAGCAGCACCTTCTGTTTTATTTGCAGATCTGTGCTTTCATTAAGGTGTAAATCCTGAAGTACTCGAAATCCTGAAGGCCTGTGCTTTAATGTTTAAACTGCTGTCATAGAATCATTTAAGTTGGAAAAGGCCATTAAGATCATTAGTCCAGCTGTAAACCATACATCTGCCAAGTTCATCACTAAACCATGGCCTTAAGTGCCACGTCTACATCTTTAAATAGCTCAGTGGTCACTCAATGACTTCCATGGGCAGCCTGTTCCAATGCTTGACAGCCCTTTTGATGAAGTTTTTCCAGGGATCTACAGAACTGTGAAGTTGGTATCCCAGTTTGGATCAGAAGCTGTTGAAACACTGGGTAATTTAGGATTATAATTCTACAATATAGCTTTTACAGTGTTATTTCAAACATTCAGGAAATGATTACTAGTTTGGAAATCAAATTCTTTGCTTCCCATAGTTGGAGTTATGTTTTGTGATCTTATTTATATTGGTCATAAAGAGTCTTTCAGTTTACTGTGAACCTAGAACAGAGGCCGAGTGCCACTTCGTATTGAAAGTTTCTGCTTTCATCTTGTCAGGTTCACAAGTTCATCAACAATATTTTTAACACTCTTTAAAGATGTAAGAAATCATCTGCTGTCATCATCCTGCTGTCAGATAAACATAATGACTTTTTTCAGGAATGTTTTAGGAAATGCCTTTTGATTAAGAAATGACTTTTCAAAGATAATTCTTGAGTTTTAACTAACGTATTTTCTTGAATGTCATTGTGACCTCTGTCTAACTAAGCTTTTCTAACCCTCCCCTTCCGTAAAGATATGTGAATTCCATTAAAAAAATGCATTTTCCTTAATCAGAAAAATACTTGTAGATAGCAAAAAAACCAAAAAAGTACAACCTCTACTGTAGTATGTCCAGCTTCCTAACAAACATTCTAATGCCCTCATGAATGAATTTTCTGGTACAAATACATTGGATAAAAATGTTTTTCCTTCCTGTAATTTTGTCCATACATTAAGCAGTTCTAAATGTTTAAGCTAGACTGTTGTGATGAATTTTCTTTGGCTTTAATTAATGCAAAAACATCTATATCTTTAAAGCAGACTTGTATCTTCACAAATGAAGATGTGTAGAAGGAAAAAATGAGGTCTTTACAACAAAGAATGATAAATAGTGTCCCTAGCAGAAAGCTATGCCTCACAATTTGATAAATCATGGTGTAGTACAATGAAAATAAGATTCATTAGGAAAATAGGACAAGAGTGCAACTCCCTTATTCCTGTAATGTATGAACTATCCTATTGATCCCATACTGAAGACAGTTGCACTGAACACAGTATAAATACTTGCAGTATAAATGTAAATGTTTAATAGCTGTTTTCTGATTAATGACCTTACTACCAGTTTTCTTCATGTCTGCAGCACTGTTGATGCTGTTTCACACTCCTCTTAAGGCAGAGTTGGAACATATCTGAAATTTTATTTCTGTGCAACTTTTACCTGGCACTGTTACTCGATGTGTTGTAAGTCAGACTGGAGCCTCAGTATGTAGTACTTGAATACTTTACCACAATGAGAAATTAGTTTCACGTGATAATAAAATTAAGAGAAGAACAAGTAAGTTAAAGACAGAGCACTTTGGAGTACCTTCTTCAGCCTAATTCTAATATTTCTCGTAGCATCAGAATTCAAGGTACACTTTATTTGGACAAGAATGCATGCTGCATGGTATGAGAGCTACAGCAAAAATGAAAGCTGTCAATGAAGTTCACATATAGCCACATCTTGCTATCTCAAATCCAATTTAGCAGTAAGTTTTCTTAGATAAAATAATGCACTGACGAAAAGTGACGGTGAGGATATCTGAATTTTAATTTCCATAGCATAGGCCAATAAAAAGGAAGTTATATGCAGCTTTATTTGCCTCTTGCTTCCTCTATGCATAATGCATGTTTTGGAATAGACCTCTTGAAAATATATGTCCACAAAGAGAAGAGGATATTTCAAAGGCTGTTTTCCCCTGGCTTCTTTGTTGAGGTGGTTTTTTTCCTTTGAGGTCAACTTCTTTAAAGTCTGACATTCTGGGATGTCTTGTTTGCTGCTTTCTACTATGGTGAAATGCAGAAAAGGAGCTTCTAGTTTTTTTTCCTCACATAGTCTTCAGTAGAATAACCACCAAGAAAGAGTGAAGAGTTCATTGTGACTTGATGCTTTTATTTTGATTGCTGATTGCCATCTTGTACCACTTCTACAGAACAGAGTCCCAGATTCTCAAAATGAAAGTATTTGCCTGGCATAGAGCAATGACCTTATGCTGTAGGTCATTTGAAGCCCTGTCCTTGGACTCCTGTGCTGCTAATTAATCTGTTCTAATTATAATCATGAGTTTTGTTGATGCAGGTTCAAGGTTCTTGTTTTTTGAGCTAGTAATTTTGCAAGACAGACCAGAATTGTAGAACACATGGTAAAAATACACTTTTCCTTCAGAAGACGTCTTTTATCAAGTGCTTCCTCCAGCCTGTGAAAAAACCTCCTGTCATTTACGTGTGATGCCTAAAAAAAGAGCAATCAATATTCACAGGTTGTCCAGTATGTTTTCTGAGACTCTGAACCAGTGGGAGAGGAGGGAAATGATTTTTTTTCTGGACTAAAATTATCTGTATTTACTTGTTTTGATCTCATCTACTGGATCACAATACAGTCAAAAGTATCTAGGCATTTACTGGTAAACTCTTCTTTTAAGGGGTTTATAAGTTTCATTAAAAAATGAGGTTACACCTAATGCAAAATTTTGGCAGAATCTCAGATTTAACAAATTCAAATAAATATAATAAATCCAACTTTACAGAGCTCTATTTTTAAAAATATCCATTTTAGGTGACCTATATATTTGTTTATAAACTAATTCATAATTTTAAAATGTAGACAGCAGCTTTTTGATGCCTAATTAAAGTGACTAGACTAAACTGCATAAAGTGAACCTTTCCTGACATCATCAACTCCCTTGCACAAAAGAAAGCTGTCTGTGTAGTTACACAGTATCACTTAAATTAACACATAAACAGTGTTCTGCAGCCTGGATGATAAAGCTGTGTTCTCTCACTAGACTGGTTTAACACTGTGTTTCTGTGCTCGCTGAAGATGTGACATCGAATTGCCAGCACTCTTGGATTTCTGCAGCTGTTTCAGTCACAGTGAGGGTGTTCTGCACATTTTGCAGGGCTGTGCAGCAGAGTTGGAAGCCCGCAGAGATGTTACGTTACTTTGGCAAAGACTTAGTCATAAAGAGTAGGGGTTTTTTTGTCAAGGTGCCTAAAGGGTGGATAAGTACCTTAAAGTTTTCATTATCACATTGGGATCTGATCCAAAATCCATTAACTGCACTAGCCTTTGTTTTAGTTTTAAGGAGACTAATGTAAAATAATAGTGAGTGATTATGAATTTCCCTGAGATCACTTAAGTACTGAAGAAAAGAAAGCAGTTAGGCCTTTCCTTTTTTGTAGGTAAAGGGAAAAAAAGGAGCACTGTTATGTTTCTTTTTCAGCTAACATGGTTGGATATCTCTAATTATTTTGAATGACTTAAATGCACATATAACCCCAATTGTATTTAAATTATATAGATATACTTAATGAAAAATTCATTAAATTTATTTATTTGTAGGGAAGATCCATGTTGTCATTTTTTCTTATGAGTGTAGTACTGACTACAGCCAAGACAGATAAGAAATAAGTGAATAGACATTATTTTCTTTTAACTTTCTAGTCATTTTTAGAAGAAAAATTCAATAATTAGGTTCCTAGTCCAGTGGGTGGAACTCTCACAGGCTGTATTTTTTTTTGTTTGAATTTTTTTGTCAGGGCATAGTGTTACTTAATGTGTCTTTGATTATAGTAGTCTAAATTTTCAGTGGCAAGTTGGAAAATGGAAGACCCCATGATAGCTTTGATTAGATAGTGAATAGTTATCCTTAAGAAGAAATAATTTGGTAGTGTTCCACCATACTCTTCAGTAAAAAGTTTGTCTTAAGCAGTACTATAAAGAACCAAATCATTTCACTGAGTGATAGAAGTACTTTTTCAAGAGAGACAAGATTCCAAGAGGAATCAGTATTTATTAAATCTTTGGCTATTCTGTCTTGCTTCTAATACTGATGATGCTGTTAAATGGATATTGATATACTGAGCTACTGAAAAATCTTATTTCATCAGGATAAAATAGGGTCTTCCATTACACAAACAGTATTATGCAACTCTCATTTGTTCCTGTCACATGTGTTTTCTCCTTTTGTCCCAAGAGTTCAAATTTATTTCTGAGAAAACCCGTGATCCACATGCATGCCTTTAAAACTCTAATATGTTTTACTTATACATGCATTACTTTATAGGTTATTTCTCACCACAGAAACAACTGCTGTGTCTTCCAGGGTATACTTTTCTAAATAACTGTTTTTACCATTCAATGAGACTGTACATTTGGATCTTCCATGATGAAAGATGTTGACTGACAGGAAATTTTAAAAAGCCTCTGGAAAAGCTCCATTATCCTTTTATTTGGAAAATAAATGCTTTGCATATCATGAACTTCCCATTTTTTGCATATGCTTTCAAAGACAGTCCTTGAGGTTGCTTTTCATTCCATAGTCAGTTAAGAGCAGAATTCGTAACTGCTACTTTCCATCAGTAGAAAGAAAAAGGTTAGCACAAGAAATATTTTTAATATTTTTAACATGCATACTGCCCATGTGTGTCTCTCTGTTGCTGACCATGCTTTAACTGTAGGAGATCTTTAGGGTAAAGTATGTAGGGACTTCACAGTTTCATAGGCTATGCAGTCTTTGGTTTGCAATCAAGCAAAGAAGGTCATTGTAAGAAGGGTTTTCTTCAGCATTCATATTCCTGCAGCAATTTCTCTCTTAAAAAAAAATGAATTGTATATGTTTTTCTGATGTTGATTCATCCTTTTTGAGTAAGCAAGCAAACTGGTTTTAGAACATGGTATCCTTCACTTTCTATCCATCTGACTTTATTTATGGGGAAAAGCCAGCAAGTAGGGAAGTAAGGTACATCTATACAAAACCAAATTCACTTGGATGTTAAAGAATAATTGAAGTGTCAGGACTTCTGTATCTCTGTACCATGAGGTAATTTCGTGCGAGTCAGGAGGAGGACAGGGTTATAGTTTACTTCTGTCCCTGAAGCTATAAGGAGGTCTACTGCCCATGCAGAATTTCAAGGTATTGTATATGTATATCAAAACAGGGGGAGAAAAATGGAAAACGCAGTGCTAATTCAAAACCTGTAGCGTTATTTTTGAAGTATTGTCAGTCCCTTTCTGCAGTGCATAGTGTTAGCTAGCTACTTGATGATTCATTGCTTTTGACTTCTTGGAGAATTCCGTGGGGATTTTTTTCCTCTAATTTTCTTAGGTAAATTGAACACATCAAAATGATCTCCTCAAAAATATTAAAAATGTCACCTATTTGGTTTAAAAAAAAGGATCTAGCAGATAGCTTGTTTGTTTTATTTACTTTTAAGGCATTTCAAAACAGTCATCTTTGTTTTTTATTATTTCTTATTCTTGTTTTCAGTTTCTTTTCAAACCACCAGCAGCATTTGTTCTTTATACATACATTTAACCAAACTGATCTTTTACAGTACTACAGATAAATCTTTTTTCCTGTGCGTGGTGTATTTGTATGTTTTTCTTTCAGTATGTTTTTTAGGGTTAATTCCTTCTTTCTTAGTCCTTTTTCATAAACAAAATCTCTCAGCTTGACAGAGATGTTTGCTTACCTAATAAATGTTTTACTGCTCTGTCTTTATCTGTGTTGTTTTACTGTTTTAGAGAGGATGAGCATGCCCTTATCCAGCAGTATTGTCAGACGCTGGGAGGAGAGTCACCTGTGAGTCAGCCACAGAGTCCTGCTCAGATACTCAAGTCAGTGGAGAAGGAAGAGCGAGGAGAGTTGGAGCGTATCATTGCTGACCTTGAGGAAGAGCAAAGGTCTCATAATAATCCTACTAGTGTCTGAATTGTCACTTCATTGTTGTTTGAGCCATGCATGTATTATGTTGGAGATGTGAAAGACCGAGGAGTCATGATTTTAGCAAAAAACACCAGTCAAGGCATATGTTGTGCATAGCCTGGCTCTGTTAAGTAGAAGAGGGAGGGTCTGTGAAGAAATAATTTAGTTCTACTTCATTGCCTTTTCTTCTCCCTTATAAACCACAGCTCAAGGCATTGTCTTTGTATGAGCTATTTGTGTTGTTAGTTGAAGGTGATAACATCATTTGATATAAGAAGTTTTTTTATTTTAATTTACTTGATCAAGTCATCATTCTTCTCCTCTTTTGAATATATCAGGAGTCTGCAGATAGAATATGAGCAACTAAAGGAGCAACATCTTCGGAGAGGAATAAACCCTCTTGCATCACCTCCTGATTCTGTTGTGTTACCTCAGCATGCTTCTGAAGATGCTGAGCTCATTGCTGAAGCTAAACTCCTGAGGCAACATAAAGGTCGCCTGGAAGCAAGGATGCAGATATTGGAAGATCACAATAAACAATTGGAGTCTCAGCTTCACCGGCTACGGCAGCTACTTGAGCAGGTACTTGTGCACTGATGTCTTTCCCCCGTGTTGCCGTACGATGGATTTCTTGGTGGAACAAAGGCATTGTTCCAATTTTACTGCAGATATTTTAACCAAACACTCTTGGTCTGTTGCAATCGGTCATTTCTAACGTGAAGAGGTGTTTTTCCCTACCCTCTAGTTTAAGCCGTGGTGAGAGTTAAATGAGCACAAAATGATTAGAAGTGCTGGAGTGATCAAGGTAACTTATGAGACACTGAGAATAACAAGAGCAAGAGCAATAGGCTTTCCTTAATGGAAAAGCACAAGAAGAATATATGTACCCTACTCCAAGTAATGGTACCATTCACACCCTGTGTTTGACTTCAGTTTTCTCATCTTTCCTTAATTAATTTGTGTATTTGTTGTCACCGTTAGTCACTCAAACCTCTCTTAGCATGCCAGAGACAGATGGCCAAAGATATCTCTGAAATGCAAAGGAGCAATACATTACATTAAAAATCCAATTTCTCTTGAGGTAGCATATTTAGCACAATACCCTACAGCAAAATGCTCTTGCACACAAGTAAATGGTGGAGGTAAGAGCCTTTTAGCAAATGCTGGAGATTGTAGGGTGTCTTTTTGGGGTTAAGGAATGGGGTTAAGTCAGCACATGGACATCTAGATTATAAAAATAACAGCAGCAACACATACCAGGTGTTGTTAGAGATGTTAATTCGTACTGTATCATGTGTGGATGCTTGAATGATGAAGATACATTTGTATGAATGGTTTCTCCTAACGAATCACTGCACTTGAGTCAGAGTACAGTAAGGCAAAATTCCTGCCTTCCGTGAGTCAGGTGACTGGCTTGTACACAGTAAGGATTTGACTAAGCCAAGAAACAGACTGCATAAGCCAGATATCAAAATGGCCTAAGTTCCTGCTGCAGATGATACTCTCATTACAGGGATTAAAGTATTTATTGTTTGTTTCACTGGCTGGCTGTCATTTTTTCTAGGTGGTTTTGGCTGAATAGGATTAAGATGCATCTGTTCCAATGGCTTCTCTACCCCTCCAGCAGAGTAATTTTTTTTTCTACTGTTGTTCTAGCATCTTTAATAGCATTTGAGTAACTTAAATATTTAACAGGGAAGATAAAAACTGGTGCAACTGTTAACAGTAATTCATGAAGTAAGGATCTTGAGATATGTGGCCAATACTAGGCCTTTCAGAGAAGGGTTTAAAATCATATAAGAAATGGATATTGAATAGAAACATAGAAGTTATGCCAAACCCACAGTCACTTTCAGCTTAGTGCTTAAAGCAGAAACTTGTTCACCCTTTAAAACTTTTTTTTCCTGATGTAGCTGTAGATGATCTTACAATTTTGTAATCCTTATAACATTCTTAGTAAGACCTTTAGGGTATACATGTGTGTTGTGATAAAGTGGGTGGGAGGAAAAGCAGTAGATTCCTCTTATAATTTATGCCTTTGGAATTTTCTAGGCATTCTGCAGATTTTGGTTTTAGATAAGGTAAAGTAGAACAGAGATGACCTTTTTCAATATTTCTGATGGAATTCTCTGTGAGAATCATGCTGTACTTCTGATTGTCCCAAGTGCTATTTTCAAAGATCTTCCTGTTTCTCCTCTGTCATTTGATGAAGTGGAGGGTACAAAGTCAAGTTTATGAGAAGGTCTGCATTATTGCTTTTATAATATATCTCTGACTTTTTATAATATTTCTCTGACTTACTACATGTATCCTTACCTTATTTAGCAGATATTTTGCAACATCCTGTTTCCAGGATGTTGAAGCTACTCCCCTGATGGAGGTTAAGAAATTATAAATAATTCAAATTTTTAGTAATGTTTTTTTAAATGTCTTTATTTTGACACCAATTATGAAGTAGCACTGAATTCCATTAGTGCCGCCTTTCTGAAAAAATGACCACTCTTCAGCATGTTTGTTTTTCTGTCAGCTAGGCCACTACTGTCTGTGAAAGCCTTTGTCACTTTCACTGCTTGGGGAAGGACTTTATCAGAAGCTAGCTGAGGATCTAAATATATTTATTCGTTTCTTTTGCTTTTAATGGCTGTCCCAATTATTTTTAGTGGATATAAGGAACACATTTTCTTAGTAATGAGGTGGATGATTTGCATGAAAGATACTCATAAATCCCTGTGTCCAAATATATAACAACTCTGTAATTACTAGTATTAATGGACACAACTGTCTTAGAGCAATTTCTTTGTCATGGCTGGCATTTCATGCCATATTTCTTTGTCTGTTCTATCAAAAGCAAGTCACTTCATTTGTGTTTTCCACTCAGCATCTTGACTGTTGTTTGGATTAATAGCTTACCACTAAGTAAAAAATTGTGGGACTTCTTTTCTCCGAAAGATTGGAGCGAGTCTATCTACACATAGATATTTCGGTAGAGAGTTAGTGAAACTGAAAAACTTCCATGTAGTAACAGTTTAATCTAGATGAGAGCATTCTAGGACATTGTTTAGAGAGCACCTTTAGCAGAAATATGCATGCATCCTCACTGCACATTTGTCTACTTCAGGTCACAATTTTGAGGTTACCATACTATTTTTAGTTTAGCAAGCCCAAAGGATTGGTAGCTGTCACAGAATGTTGTCATTTTTGTCTGCCTGATTGATTAGAGTGCCAAAGAGGAAGGTGAAACAGAACTGGCATGTGACAGCTTTGATACCAACATGTTAATCAGAGAGAGAATAAACAAAGAATCCATTTTCATTTTTCTTTCTTCAGCCTTTGTAGATATTGCATTTGCAAAGTCAAAATGAGACTTATTATGAAGGGCATTTAAAGTCTGTTTGGATTTTTATTTGCTTTTCTGAGCCGCTGAATAGAAGTTTGGTATTGGATTTGGTATTGAAGTTAATGGGAGCTAAAATCATCTGTCAACAGCTATATGATCAGACTTCGAGAGAGTAAATAGGGACAGCAACTCCCTCTCCAACTGAAATAAGAGCAGATTTATCACAAGAGCAGAGGAGAGGGTTTTTGTTTTTTTTTTTCTTTTGTAGCTGGGAGAAAATGTCTGGAGCAAGAAGAAACTTCTGTAATGACTGTGGTAAGGAAATGGGCATTTTTGAGGTTTCCTGTGATTCAGGTTGGGGATTTTGGGGTTTAGTTTGGTTTTTACCAAATGCAACAAAAGGCAAGGAAAGAGCAGGTATGTCTTAACTACCCATTAAGCCACAGAGCACTTCAGGATCTTCTTTGGGAAAGACATCAGCAGCAGGCACAGTGAAATAAGGCAATGTAGATCAAAACTGGTTGAAATAAATATCTCCTTTGAAATGCTTTAAAACCTTCTAAACTACAGAAAAATCCTCCAATGTTAGAGTTTTCTGGAGAAGAACTTACCAGATAGAGTTATGATGGGATAGATTTTGCCTAAAACAAAAGGCAAAATCCTCCTGAGACTGGAGATGGAAATTTCCCCCTCATCCCTGTAGAGGCATGCTCAGTATCTCTGCTTTTATTTCTTCAATAAGCAGCAACAGTATATATATTGTAACATGGAGGCCTATTGGCTTTTGTTTTCTGGCTAAAGGGTTGTCTGCTGAGTTGTTTTGAATAAGAATACGTTAAACTTCATGATGCCTGAAGTGGATTAATGATGGAATTAATCATATTTTGTAGGTGTTATGCAATTGGGGTTAAGTAGAACATGATTTTCCACAGGTTTGTTTTTTTTTTCAGGTTCTCTACCAGTAAAATCTTTAAATCATCTAAATATATGCAACCATATCCTCAACTGCTTTGCATTTAACATTTTCTGGTACCTGATGATTATACCACTACCACAAACCTTCCCTTTCTGTTCCAAACCCCACTCTTAAGCTGCTTAATTGTGTTGTCCTGAATTTGTAAGAAGAAAGGTTTGGTTTGTTTTGTCTTTTTTTGTTATTGCAGTCACTGGAAATATGTAACATTTATCATTGTATTTGAATGAAAAGTAATGAGACACTGTCCTCTGATTAGAAGGAGATGGTGTTTTTGTGGGGTTTGTCCTGTTTTTAAATCCAACTGCAATACTTCATTCTGGCTGCTGCAGCAATATATGGTACATTAATGTAAGGTATTCCAAGTATGTTTTGTTTTCTCTGCAGTGGTTTTTCTGTCATTTGCAATGGTACTCCTAAGTGGTACCTTCACTAACGCATCACCTGAGTTTGTAGGCATTTCCTTTCCCTCCTAGTTAAGGCTGACTTTGCAGAACCTCCCTATCCTTGATTTAGTGTTGCTATGTGTTGCTGTGCTGCAGTTTTTTATGTCCAACACAGATCTTCTCTTTTCATTCACCCTCAGTTATCCTTGCACAATCCATAGTTACTGCTTGAAGAGGGGCAGAGATCCAGTCCAGGTGCAAGTTTGCATTTTGAATGATTCACATTCTCTCTGTTCATCTGTTTGTGGAGTGAGCAAGCAGCCACTCTGCTGCTGGAGTTAGCGTCATTGTTCTGTATTGAAGTGACTCTTAACCCTTGAACTATTTGCTTCATCTCTTTACCATTATAGCTCTAACATCATCTTGAACAGTGGTTCCTGGCTATACAGAGTTGCCTGGGGTTACATACCCCAGACTTCACTGATTTAAAATCACCACACTCACTGTTCCTAGACTCTGTAGCTGGATTGAAGCCTGATGCTGAGTAGCAAATCACTTAGCTACTTGATAGTAATTCACTGCTCATAGAAGTATCTTGACAGTAAAACCCTTCTCTGGCTTGAAAACACTTCCATTTTTCTTTGTCTTCAATGCAGAGCAATAATTCTTGGTTTATTCTTTTAGTCAAAGTGGTACTTGGGATTATTACGCTGAAACAGATGAAATTTAGAGGAGGAAAAAAAAGGGTTTCCTAAGTGCTCAAGGGAACATTTCCTTCTCACTACTGTCTATGGAAGAAAAAGTATCTTTCATTGTTGAACAATCTTTTGTTTTGTTGAAGATTTTTTTGTTAAACTGTAAGTTATCTCAAAAAATGGAGTATTGCAATTAAGGCTGTCAGGTGCAAAGGAGAAAACCTGTGCACAAATTAACAGCCATTCTGTATTTTAACTCTTTGCTTTGAGTTTTGTAGCTGTTCTAGGTACTTCCTCAGTTTCAAAAAAATCTTAAAAGCAATTTCTTTTTTATTACTTCAGTATCTGCTTTTGGTAGTTTTACTTAAATGACCTGTTCTTTAAACTGTTAAGTAATTTGAGGATCTGCAAACAAAAAGATAAATGATAGTGGCAACCATTTCAGCTACATACACCTCAGATGTAAATACTATTTCACCTATTTCTGTGTTTTTCAGAATAATGACTTCTGGAACTCAAATCTTGTATTACTACTTTCTTACTTAAAGGATTTTTTTTTACCAGAAAGAAGGGAAAGAAAGGAAAAAAATGCCCGAAGAAGGTCCCTTCCTATACTTAAGTTGTTATAGTGAAGAAGTCCTATGGTCTTCTCTTATTTTTGTGTCCATATATGTATACTTACATGTAAGCTCAAGCACATACATGGTTACAGCTAAATATAATACAGAATTTAGGTGTTTGGTTCTTCAAGTGAATTTAAGAGTCCAGAAAAGCTTGTTTTCAAAGCATATAGGTTCCTCCTCGTAATTTTCAGGAGACTATGTAGTACAGCTTTTCCTGCAAATTTGATGTTTTCCACACTCTTGAGAAACGGCATCAACAAGAGTGATGGCTTTTTAGATTTAGCGGTGTTTTTGAATATGTCTTGAGTCTTCACTTGATTCAGAGTTTTACAAAACTGTTCGTAATGGAACAGTTGTTTCTAAGCATGACTAGTCATCCTTGTACAGCTTCTTAGGGGACCTCAGCTGAATGTCCCCTGTGGATTTGTAAATGGATGTAAATATTCATACATATAAATAAAATCCCAGTAATCCCTTTGTGTAGTTTTTCTGCTGAGCTGGACAGAGCGCCTTGGCAAACTGTGTGGGTTGTACATTACATTGTGTTTCTGTGATGCATACTTGCAACAGAACATTGTTTTTATCAAGACCATCAACTGGAGTCTCATAAGAGCTATACTTAAGTCTGAATTTTCTCTTAACAAGTTCTTGGTTGTTGTTTTTTTTTCCCCTCTTAACAGTTATATAGACCTAAGCCAAATGTCAAGAGCTTGGAGAACAAAAAAGAAAGCACATAAAAAAGAAAAGGAATAAGGTGGCTGCATACAACCCCACACTTAACTTCTGTGGATACAATAATCTAAATTTCTGTCTTACTGTCTTTATTGTAGCCCGAGTCAGACTCCCGGGTTAATGGCTCCTCCCCCTGTGCTTCGCCCGAGCACTCTGCCCTCAGCTACTCACTCGAGCAAGACACAATCTCACAGTTTCATCAAACAGGTGAGTGCTTTGCATGGGTCTGTAGGTGACTACTGAATAGGTTTGTTGGCATCTTTTTACAAGATTTATGAATGAAAAGGAACTGATCTTGTAATGCTTCTGCTTCATGCAGCTGGAGCTGTTGCTTCCCCACACTTACAAACAGCTGTGGTATCAAAGGAATCTATGTGACTCTGGATTACAGACTTTTGTTGATAGACTCCTTGGTCCCATCCATTTTGACCAATTGAATTTACTGGGCAAATCCATCCTTACTGAAAAGGGAACCAGATTTCACTGGACTGAAATGGCCAACAGCTGTTTGTCCTACAGTACACAAATGGATCCAAGTAATCTGTCAGATCCAGGAACAGATGTCCAAATCACATAACCCATGCTTCTGTCTGCTTTAAAAATTCATCTCTTTATCCTGGTATTTTGATGTTTCCACTCCCAAAGGCTTCACGTCTTTAGGAATTATTCAGTATTTATGGTACAGCCTCTGCACATGAGGGGATTTGTCTCTTGAAAGATTATTTTAAATTCTCCAATACCAGAACTCATTCATTTTACTGGGAGTTAGCAGAAATAACTACAAGCCATTGATGCTCAAAATTGGGGAAAAAATTAAAAGATTTTTTTCAAAATATCTTGGGTGCAATTTCCTCCTTTGTTTCTAAGCCTTGGAGTTATAGATTAAAAATTATTTCTGTGGAAAAAAGAAAAAGTATTCTCTTGTACGCTGGAAATTTTTCATTCAGCACTGACATATGTTTTTACTTTGTCTGTAAAAACATGGAACTTCTTTGTGTCTGATTTCATGCAATGGTAGATTTATGAGAGATGCTGTCTAATAATTCTTCCAGGAACAGAGCCAGTTATGTTCCCTAACCATTCTCTTGGCTAATTTTAAGCAGCATTTTACAAAAAAGTGGCAAAGAGGATTTTAACACTAGTGAGATGGCTGGTACATTTCTTTCAGATAGCTGGTACCATCTAAAAGATACATGTTGGGGGTTTTTCGGGAAAAGGATGATGTATTTACTCAGAAAGACAAATCATCTGAAAATGGAACAGAATTATAATTCAGCAGCTGAGTTTAACTCCCTCATCTTGTAAACATTTTATTTATTTTAACTATAAATTTTTGCATAGTACTTTTTTCTTGGCAACTTCTTCTAGTTAAATCTTGAATGCAATGGTTAAGCTTTAATAGAAGAGAAATTAGTTCTGCTGCAAATCAAAATGTGACTATCACCTCTTCTCTCAAGGCTGGCAACTATCAATGACAGTTCCTGCACATTACCTAGGTTTCAGGTAGAGTTTTCCCTTGAAATATAAAGGCATATTTAACTGGAAGGTTGGATGAGAATGCCTTTTAGAATGTTGTGGTCCCTTTTTTTTTTCCCTCCTCATGTTACAAAATGAATTTATTTGTTGTCATATCTGCAGATGACTTGCTAGTTCCACCTCATGATACCAACACAGATCTAACAGATGTTATGGAGCAAATCAACAACACATTTCCAGCTTGCTGCTGTAAGTTTAACAAAATATGTCTCTGAGAATACTATTGAATTTGAGGTGGTCTTTTGAAGAAAAAATGTTGTTCTTGCGGTATTCAATAGGAAAAAAAATATCTCTAAGGAGATTCCTTGTCAAGATATGGAATTACATAATTCTGTTCTTTAAAATTCTTCAGTAGACACTATTTCTGAAGGTAAGTAAACAAATTTTCTCGCTTTAAATGGAAGCAATTCATTATAAGAAAAGCCTATAGCTCAATATAGAATTTCCAGCTGTGCCCACATAAGAGAAAAGAAATCTAGAATTTCATTAGCTTATGATAGAAACTTTTGTAGAACTTAAGTGAATGTAAATTCAGAATTTCTGAATGCAGTAGTCTGCAAAATTTATTCTGTAATAAAGTTTGGGGAAAAAAAAGTCTTTAGGCAACAGGAGGGACCATAGCCCAGTCCTGACTGCCTGGACTAATTATTGAACTAGTTATTAAACTAATAGACCAGAGGAAATCTGTGAATGCAGAACGTAACACCTTTCCCTGCTTAAATGCATTGGAGGTTGGTATTTTATTTGGTGTCTATGAAGGAGAGATCAAAAGGACCAATTATTTCCTATACATGTCCTGTATTAGCTAACATACATTTCCACTGATCCTGCTCCTTCTTGAGTGTCGCTACACTTGCAAGAGTGAGGAGCTATCTCATGTATTTTGGTGGGTTTTGTTAAATACATACATGCATACATATATATCTTTCAGCTCTCTTACCTTAGAAAAACAATAGTGAAAGCTTTGTTGTATTTTCAAACTTTCTACAATTCTTTGAAATGAAATGTAATTATAATGGTCAGTTTTAAAAATCACAAGTAAGAGAGCGGGTGTTTATGCCCAGTTGTTTTGGAAGCATCAAGATTGAACTCTATGCTATTTCATAAACTTGGTGAAACTTGTTAAAATATACCTTCTATCTCTTGTACATATGTTGCTTGGCTGTGAAGAACTGCATAACAGAAGATGCACTTTGCATATTTTAGAAAGCAAATTTGGACCTAGCAAAAAAGGTCTTGTTTCCGCTGACCTTTTTGGTTTTTGGTGAGTTCAGTAGTTCAGAGCCCATCTTTTTGCATATTGAGCATTTGATTCCAAGAAGCGTCTCAAAGTCAACAGTGAAGCTCCTCAGCACAATTCAAGGTCATGTGTGTGCGTACGAATCAGTAGAAAATGCAAGCTGAGTATTTGTTCTTGGTTTTGCAAATTACTGTTTTGCGCGTATGAGGAGTATACAAGTACATTGTCATTTGGCCCAAATGAATGTAAAGCAAATTGCTCTGTGTTAGGGCAAGATTGGTGATGATGGCTGTTCTCCACAATGGGGAAACATAGAAAAAAAAATTCTTTGATTCTATGAACAAACACCCTGAATAAGGCAGGAGTACTGTGAGTGAAAATCATGGCCCCACATCCCTACCTATTGTGAAGTGTATCTGAGCATTTAAGATTAAAAGAAGTCACAGTTCCAGATTTCATGTGATTTTTCTCTTTGTCATTGACATGCTGCTGCAGAAGTCAAGCTAAACTACATTGCCCCAGTTAGTAGGTACTTCTTACATTTGCTCTCATTCAGTCATTCTATAACATGTTTTACTGAGGAGTCTGTTTTGTTTAACCATGTAAGACTCATATCTTACATGTTTTAGAAGGCTGGAATGAAGATTATTAGTCTGGCCTTTCCAACAAAGTGCATTAAACTCTGAGTTTTTCTAGGGAAGACCATGACAGACCATGTGGTCCATCTTTTCCTATGGCCATTTGAGAGGGATCCGTCTTCCCAGACAGACACTTGTCTAACTTGTTCTGTAAAACTTCAAATGACTCAGATTCCATGGACTCTTTAGGCATCACTGTATTACTAACTTTAAAGAATAACATCCTTACACTTTTCTAATTATACCCAGGCTAAATTTTATCAAAACAGCCTTCATGTGCAACATTTCATGTCCAGTTATATTAAAAAAAATAACCCCCCCTTTTTCTGACAACCTCATCTCTACTATGTCTCTTCTGCTGTAGCTCCAGCTTTCATTAAGGAGTTACTAGCATCTAGATCTTATGAAGGTATTTTTTATCCCTTTTGACTGTATAATAGAGACAGTTGTCTTAGTTGATATATTTGGTTTTTTGGGGGTTCAGGTTGTAAATCGTCAGTATTTCTATTTACTCCAAATATCCCTTATGAAGCAATTATTCATATAGTAAGGCAGCACTGCTTTTAATGGTGGATTGTAAGGTTTGGTGGCTTGTTTTTTTGTTGGTTTTTGTTTGGTTTTGTAGTTGTTTATGTTTGCCCCTCAGATCCACTGATTATGGATACAATGCCTCTTTTCCTTCCTTGTTATGTCATTGGTCTTCAGAGAACATGCTGAGTTGGAAGGGAGCCACAAGGATCATCACATCCAACTACTGGCCTTGCACATGACCCTCCCCAAGAGTCTCACCACATATCTACGAGTATCATCCAAATGATTCTAGAACTCTGGCAGGCTTGGTGCTGTGACCACTTCTCTGGGGAGCCTGTTCTAGTACCTTCTGGGTGAAGAACTTTTTCTAATATCCAACGTAAACCTCCCCTGAGATAACTTCAGGCCATTCCTCCGAGTCCTGTCAGTGGTCACCACAGAGAAGAGATCAGTGCCTGCCCCTCCTCTTCCCCTGATGAGGAAGTTGCAGACTGCAATGAGGTCTCCCCTCAGTCTCCTCTTCTCCAGGCTGAACAGACCAAGTGACCTCAGCCGTTCCTCATATGGCTTCCCCTCAAGGCCCTTCACCATCTTTGTTACCTTTCTTTGAATGCTCTCCAATTGTTTAATATCTTTCTTGTATTGTGATGCCCCAAACTGCACACAATACTCAAGCTGAGGCCCCACCAGTGCAGAGCAGAGTGGGACAATCCCTTCCCTCAACCGGTTGGTGATGCTTTGCCTGATGCCCCCCAGGACATGGTTGGCCCTCCTGGCTGCCAGGGCACTGCTCATTCATATTCAATTTGCCATAAACCAGGACCCCCAGGTCCTTTTCCGTGGCACTGCTTTCCAGCATCTCATCCCAGTCTGTACAAACATACAGGGTTGCCCCATCCAAGGTGCAGAATCCGGGACTTTCCTTTGTTGAACTTGATATGGTTGATGATTTCGCAGTCCTCTGATTTGTTGAGGTGTCTCTGCAGGGCCCTGCTGTCTTCAAGGGGAGCCAACAGCTCCTCCCAGTTTTCTGTCATCTGCAAACTTGCTCAGTATCCCTTTCATTCCTTTGTCCAAGTCATTTATGAAGATGTTGAAGAGCACAGGGTCTAAGATGGAGCCCTGTGGAACCCCACTGGTGACACGTCACCAATCTGATGTGACCTCATTCACTATTACCTTCCGTGCTCCACCCATGAGCCAATTGCTCACCCACCACATGAGGTGCTTATCCAGCTGTGTGCTGGACATTTTGTCCAGAAGGATTCTGTGAGAGGCAGTATTGAAAGCTTTACTGAAATCCAAAAAGATAACATCAGCTGCCTTCCCTTGATCAACTAAATGGTTTACCTTGTCATAGAGGGAAATCAGGTTTGATAAGCAGGACATTCATAAAGCCTGTGTTGTCTTTCAGGTGTTTTTCCTCCCAGAATACTTCCCAGAATAATCTTCTCCATAACTTTACCAGGCACTGAAAAGAGACTGACAGGCCTGTAGTTTCCAGGGTCCTCGTTCTTTCCCTTCTTGAAAATCATGACAACACTGGTCAGCTTCCAGTCAGCTGGGGCTTCTCTGGGTGCCCAAGACAGCTCAAAAATCATTGAGGGAGGTTTTTTGATGACATCAGACAGCTCTTTGAGGATTCTGGGATGAATTCCATTAGGCCCCATAGATTTGTAGGGATCGAGCTGGAGCAGCAAATCCCACACAGTTTCAGGGTTGACTGGGAGTTGATCATTCTCATAGTCATGGTCCTCCAGCTCAGGGCACTGAGACCCCCTTGGTCCATCATCTGTGTTGAAAACAGAGGCAAAGAAAGTGTTGAACACCTCTGCCTTGTCTCTGTCCCTGTTTGGGAGGTGACCATCCTCATCTTGTAACAGGCCAATGATATTTCTATACTGCCTGTTGCCATTAATATACTTGAAAAAACTCTTTTTATTGTCCCCCACATTTCTGGCAGCTACAACTGCAGTTGAGCTTTGGCCACACAAATTTTCTCCCTACAGCAGCAATCAGCATCTCTAAATTCTTCCCATGTTACTTGACCTTGCTTCCACTGGGCATACACCCTCCTTTTTTGCCTTATTTCCAAGAAAAGGTTCCTGCTCAGCCAAGGATCTTCTGCCTCGCCTGCTTGACTTCCAACATTTGGAAATTGCTGCTCCTGTACTCTTAGGAGGTGATGTTTGAAAAGTGACCAAGACTGACAGACCCCAGCACCTGGAAAAACATTTTCCTGTAGGACCTTGCTTACTAATTCCCTGAGCAGCCTGAAGTCTGCTCTTCTCATGTTCAGAGTTGATATTTTGCTGGCACTTTTACTCTTGTCAACACAGATTTCAAACTCTATCACTTCGTGGTTGTTGCGGCCAAGACAGCCACCAATCTCCACTTCTCTCTTGAAATCCACTCTGTTGACAAGAGCAGATCAAGGAGGGCATCTTTCCGAATCGCCTCCCTTAGGAACACAGGAAAATTCATATTATCTACATATTTATAATGCTATAAATTTGCTAAAAGTAGATTAAATTTGTGAGGAAAGTTAGGTATCATCCTTTGCAACACATTTCTAGTTAAATGTTTAATCTTTTAATGATGAGTCATTTTGTTCTTCTATAGTACGTATTTTCCTGATAATGGCTTTGTTTTTAAACTGTCAAGATGCAGATTCATATAGATATCTAACTAATTTTTTTTTTCATTTCCAGCAAGTTTCACTGGCAGACCACAGGTATGAGACATTATTACAGCATTTCATAGTCATTGGAAACAGAGTAAAGCAAGTGGCAAAGTTCTGTTTAAGCAAAGTGGCTGGGGTGGGGTTTTTCTGTATTTTTACCTAGAGGTCTACTGGGAAGTTGGACTGATATAACAGGAAGGCCAGATTCTAGGATAACAAAGGTAATAGAAAATTTCTGCTAGATTAGGCATTACTAAAGGTACTATGGTGTGCAGTTCTACATTGCTGACCAGATGGAATCAGCTTACATCTATCAGGGCTAATTAGTTCCAAGCCAGCATCAGCTTGCAAGATCAAAGCTGGTTTTTGCAAAGACATCCATATGTCCTGGTGCCCATAGCTCCAGTTTCAGGATCCATGGGCACCAATGGACAAGGATCAGGAGCCACACAGCACTTCAGGCATTAGATTGCCTTCTCCCCATAGGCAACCACTTCACAACCCAAAAGCAGAAATTTGTCTGCTTTCAGAGTTCACAGGTATGTGGAAAAGAACCTAGTGTTTAGAGGCTTGTTCTTGAAAATATGACTGGTATGAATGAACAGCTAAGATGCTATTACAAGTAACTGAAAAAGTAAAAAACACTTGTTATAGGTTTAGATTGCTATTGGAGCCCACGTAGGACAGAAGATAATCTTGCATCATTGCAGAGTTCTTTCAAAGTTTTGTTGTTAAATAATATTTTTAAACTACCACAAATTGCTGTGTGAGACCTCCGAAGAATTAAGTCGGTGGGAGAAAGTCTATTTACTCCCCCAAATTGCTCCACCTTGTCCATTAATCCACTTTTTGCAAGGTCAGACCTCTCCAAAATGAGTATCTAAAAATTCAGAAATATTTTCTGTAAATGGTTGCTTGAATTGAAGAGTCTGGGATAGTAGGATTGTCCTCCAAAACCAGAATTCATAGAGAGAATGAGATGAATCAGGCCCTGCACTCGGTTAACTCAGAGTTTCTGTTTCTATCTCTTGATAAGTTGGTGAATTAAGCTAGTCTGAGGTTTTTTTTCAGAAATCCTTCCTCTAAGCAAGCACAGAGATAGCTTTCAGTGTTATCAGTGAATAAGACTATCTCCCTTGAAAAACATTTGATTTTATTTTTTTTTTTAGATATGGGATATGTCCCACTCAGTCTCTCTGAGAATCTACTCTTCCCAACATTCGTGTGTTCAGGAACAGAATCCTGAAACAAGAGCCTAGAAATAAGTTTCACATTTGAAGAGGCCAAGTCCAAATCCAGAATCTGTATAATCTCCCTTTTCTGACTTGGAATTCAAATAGGGCAGTAGTTTGCCTAAACGTTTTTCTTCGTATGGGTGCAGAAGAGAGTCTGTTAGTCATATTTACTGCTCTGTAGGCTAACGTCCTTTGGGCCTTACACAACAAGAATTTTAAACATTCCAATATTGTAAAATCAGATTTTTTTTAACTATATGCCTCAGTGATTTGCTGAGTCTTGGGCCCATACACCTAAATTTTTAAAATACAGAGGTTTTGTGAGATGATGTCACAGTCCTTATCTGAATGAGCCCAGAGTAGTTAGAGGTTTCTCTGTGTGTTAACATGGTACTGACGTGGTTGTTTCTCATCATGACAGGCAATGTGAAGTGTTCATTTGGACGTCAACCAGTGCTTCCTGACGTGCAGAACAGCCCTTTTCTACAAACTGCCAACCACGAGTTCCACTTCATCAGAAGGCTGCATGGGACCCTGGAACATGCTGTTTGCTCTGGCTGCATGTTCAACTTGAAATAGTAAAACACTGAATACCCAAAGATGAGGATGTTGTTTTTATAGTATCTTTTTTTTCCTTCTTCCCTCTCTATGCAACTGTAAATTAATGAGCAGTGGAATATTTGTCACTGATTTGTATAAATATACAGCCAGGGGAAAAGGGGCAGGGGCTTTATATACGTTCTTTTTGATAATCGTAAAGAGAACTGCATAAGGAGTTTGGAGCAAAACGTTACATTTATACATTCCTTTCAGCTCTTTGCTTTTGCATTGTAAAGTACTCTTAATTATATTCTCACACATGTAATATTCTGTACTGATTATTTATATGCTAACCATCTGACCACACAGATTTCAGAAAATATCCTTGTATTATTTTCAACATTGACATGTGAAGTTCCCATAATCTACATTATTGTTACTGGTTAACAAAAACTGCCATTGAATGCAATCTACAGTATTTTAATTCAATTAAACAAGGTAAACTCTCATTTCAAGTTATAATCATCATTCTTGTCTACCAAAATGGTATTTTAACTTTCTTTTAGTTATTTCCAGCCAACACACTCCATTTGGAGGATTATTTTTTTAAGCCTTACTTTACTTTTAATCAGGAGATAGCTAAAAAGAGGACTTAGAGGATAGCTTAAGTTGGTTTTAGTAAGATCTAGGTTAGTGTAATCTTTCCTAATTTGTTCAGAGACAAACTTTGCTGTTCCCTGCTGTGCCAAACTTGCTTCAAGTTTTGGAATGTACAGTCTATGAAGTAAAGCTCATTTCTGTGAGATCCCCTTCTTTTGTCTGCCTCTTGGAAATGAAGAGACATTTAGAAAGCCCTTTCCAATACTATTAGAAATGGAACTTTCTCCAAAACTGCAATGCACTTAGATGTTATTATTTGGCATTGTAATCTTGCAGATCATCCTTATCTTTGAAATCATTTATTTATGTACTTTTGGTAAGGATAATTATGGGAAAGTTAAGTCACTGAGCAGCTGATCTCTAGTTTTAAAATTATCCTAAGAGATTTTAATGCCTTCACAGTTTACAATGCTGCATGGACACTTGCTTTAATTCCCAGAGATACCTTTAATTGGTAAAACTGCATGCAATATCTTTCACGTTTAGTAGAGAGAAACAAAACTGTGTTGTTCTTAATTATTACTGAAGGAAAAAGAAAACTATCTCAAAATGGTGTTGAAAGAGTTATAAATTCTCAACTGCTGCTGAAAAGTGCTAGGGAACATCAAAACATCAAAAGCAGGTCAGGAATTTCTAGTGTTTTTGTGAAGTTTTGCCAACTGGACTGTCCTGCACCCACAGTATTCACTCCTGGACTGCTGCTGCTCAAGGAGTGAGGCACAGTGTTGAGCACCTTCTAGTGCTGGCACCAGTGCCAGTTCTTTGTGAACCCTTTTGCAAATTATTTAACCACTCTGCCTCTGTTTTCCCATCTGTAAAATGGGGATGATAGTAATTAACTCTCAAAGGTGATGTAGGACTTGCTTAGTGTCTGAAAAGCTCATAGAAATGCTAAGTATTACTCTCAAGTGAGTGGAACAAAATTGTCAAGGTGGGAAGAGAAGAATCTGGCTCCTATAAATGCTTCAGCTATTAAAATGTAGTGTAGTTATTCTGAAAAGAAAAAAACCCACATTTTACAGAAGAGGAAAGCCATGACCACCTTTCTACCTCAGACCTATCTTCATAAGTAGTATTGGAAATAGCTTTATATTCCGTTCTCTGCAAAGTACTTTTCTTTTATCAAGCTACATTATTCTCTAGGCAAAGAATCCTTAAAAATATTCCCCAACATAAGTATAAAAAGAACTCAGTAGTGAATTTGGTGGGATTTATTTTTGTTCTGAATATGAGGTTATGTACAAAGTTGTTTTTCTGCTTGTGTTTGTATGCATCCTTTGTCCTCTGCTGCCAAGTAAATGCTGCTTCAAACACTACATTGTAACATTCTTCCTCTGAGACAATAATAAATAAAAGATATATATTGCAGTAACATGAGAAAAAGTATGGAGTTTTTCCGAGTTTTGAGGTCTTCAGGGATGGCACATCTCATTGCTAAATGCTGAAAATTTCATTCTGACAAAGATTAACGTGGGAGTGCTGTGACAGTCAATTTCTATATGCTAGCTTTTTCTCAGTATGGTTTGCATTTATGTAAATGAGATTTAGCAGTGTTTTTTCTCCATATATCTTGAATATTTTCTCCAGTTTTCCATCTTTAGTGATTGAACCTGGAATCCTTCTTAGTTTCATGATAGGTAGTAAATTTGATCACTGAGAAGCAGATTGCTTTTATTTATAAAATGTTATATATATGTATTACAAAAAACCAATAATGTATGAAGCCCTGTCAAATATGAGAACTGTAAATTAGTCTTCAGGTTTTGGTGGTACTCAGTCAACATGCTCAGCTGAAGCACAGCATTAGGTATTCAGTCAGTAAATAATTTCTACCAAGTGCTGATTTTAGGTATTTGCATTAATGCAAATTGTGTTAATGGCTGTGTTAGAATTACTATGTGTGAAGGAAAAAAAAAAAGTACAAACCCCTAACAATTCTGTTTCCCTATAGTAATAGTTGGCACTGTTTTCATGTTTAGTTGTTTTTTGTTCAGGTTTTTTTTAAACTCTAACAAATGTCAAACATAAGTGTCAAAGTAATGACCTTTTCCCTCAGTCTGTGAAAGGGTGCCTAAGAAATAAGTTGTAGGGAAAGATTATGTTTTTCACATGGTATTCAAGTGACTCAGCAGTTAACAAGGAATTTAATCATAGACATAGCGATATATTAAGTTCTGTATTTAGAGAAGTAAACCTGTCAAAGTGGAGGAGACTGCTGTATTAAAGAGTGAATTAAACCATACAATCTGTCATTTAAAAAAGTAAGCATTTTAATTATATGTTTTTAGAGTTGAAGGCAGCAGAAGTGGGGTATGGGTCAGTACCAGGGCCTGACTGAGAACAATTTATGACAGTGCTCATATCTACAACTTCCACCCTCAGTACCCTGATTGCTAAGGTAGTAGGTGCCAGAGCTCTGTAATGCTTTCACCTGTCCAGAAGGTACTCTCAGCTTAAAAATCATGCTTTAGTACTGTGCCACAAAGGTCCTGGTCCTCGTCAGGGGAAACAGAATGACACCCACTTCTCACCAGCTTGCCATAGGGCTTTTCTCAAGGGGGTTGGGGAAAGGCACAGGTGAAGGGCACGAGCACTTCTGGTCCTCAGTGCACAACACAATGGTAAGCACTCCCTCATTTCTCCACACAACCTTTTCCTTTACTCACTAACCAGCCTCTTACACCGTTATTTTGTCAGGCCAGAGAAAGCCAATATGATACTTTTCCTGAGAAGGATTAGGTCTCGGTCCAAAATGCATGCCTATCCATTGCATCAACAGAGACACTCCTCTGCACAGCCTAGAATGGATAGGGTTGGTTGACAGCATATTTGTTTAATTTTTTCTTACAAAACACCCTTGAGCTGAAACATTACTAACAGATCAGTTCATTTTCTCAGAGAAGATGAAGATTGATGCATCTAGTTAAAACCAGAGTGCAGAAGTTCCTCTGCTATGGGGGCTTCATCCTCAGGAGAACTTCCACTATGAAAGTCATCTTAGTAGTGGTGGTATTATTTCTTTTTGGACCAAGAAAAGCTCCTCAAATGTTCAGCTCTCAATAAACAAGATCGATTATGAGACACCAGTCCCGCTATGTTAAAGATACTGGACAGAGACTGTCAGTGGGCACATGACAATTCCTGTCACCTAACTGTCCTGGGTCAAGGGTTCTGTTATCTCTTCTGTTATTTCTACAGTTGAAAAATGAAGGGGGGAAATAAAAGCTAAATTCGGCCAAATTAAAAATGTATTAATATAATAGACAAGCTTTGGGTTTATGCAAAAGGTCCAAACACTTTTTTAAGTATTTACAGTACAAGTTACCATTGGGAAAGAGCCTGTTCATTATATATATATTTTCTTCTCTACTTCAGTGTGAAGTTTCCCTAAGAAAAACCTTCCCAAAGGTAAACATTTGCTGCACTGAAAAACTGAATAATGGATCATGTCTCCTGTCACACAGAAATGAAGATGTCATGCCATATGGCTGAGAATTCTGCTCCCACAACAGCAATAAAATCAGTCTTACAAATCCTGACAAGGTGTAAATTAATAACAGTGGGGTATGAAAAAAAAAAAATAAAAACTTTTACTGGAAAAAAATACTTGAGCAGGAAGAGACTCATCTTACAAGCAAAAAGTTGTCAGTAATCATCAGCTAGATGTTGTGTTCTTCAAACAATGTTCTTGTGGCCAGGAAAGGTGAAATCATCCTTGGCTCATGTCTTTGGGAATGTATCTTTTGTCTTTAGTGCCACTTAAGCTCTTGTGATGTCCCAGCAAAAATGAGCCTTTGCAACTTAAATTTATGCATTAGAACAGCTGCATGCAAGTGTGGCAACCACCTTCAGAAGAGGTGGGTAGTGTTTTCATCAGCTGCTTTTCTAAACACCTCTGAGACACCAGTACAGAGGCTGCCAGGAGTGGGATGGTTCAGTTCATTTTCCCAGGCATCCCAGCACAACCAGCAAACTGGTGCTGCCAACACAAAGGTATGATTTAAACTGAAACCTGCTCTATGTTAGTATGCTTATTGAAAGTGAGAATCCAGGAGAGCCACATAGATTTACTAGGTGCCAGTCTTAAAGATACATCCATTGTACAGGAAAAAAAACATGAGACACCCCCCCCACACACGCACACCACGTTTATGTCTATGCTTTGCTATCTGTCCTATCTCATTGTCATCTCTGAAACAGAGTATTTACAGATTAACTATTCATGCTCTTGTTCTTCACTGTCTTTGTACAGTCAGATAAACACCATTCTGTCACTCCCTCCCTCCCTCAGCTGGACAGAAAATATAATGAAAGCTTGTGAGTTGAGATAAGGACAGGAGAGATCACTCACCAATTACTTAGTTGGAGACAGCTGGCACTGGCCGTGTCACACGTGGGGAAAGCTTCTGGCAGCTTCTCAGAGGATTCACCCCTGTGTCCTCCCACTACCAGAACCTTGCTGTGCAGACCCAGTACACTGACCTCTAATAATTCTTTCTTGGAGAAACCATATTTCAAAATTACTTATTTTCTGACTATGGAAGGAGAGTCTAGGGTAACTAGCTCAAAGGAATATGTCTAGAGCTTAAAAATCTAATTTCTGCAGATCTCATCTTGCTAGTAAATAAAACAATACAGAATCATCAACTAGGTTATCTGGCATCATATAGAAAAGGTGACCTGGTTATTAAATCATGAAAATTATTTTTTTTTAAAAAATCACACAAAACAATAACAAAGAAAACCACATAGCAGCAATACTTCATCTGCATGTTATGGAATTTCTTTTGCCTGTATCTAATACCTCTTTGACTAAATTTATTTTGGAAAAATCAGAAAAAAATAGAGGAAGGGACAGCATCCGTTACCAATGCTTTGCATGTCTCATAAATTTAGATTTAATCGAGTTAGGAAAAAGGCCATACATACAAGAAAGACTGTGATAAGTCATCTGAATTTTATATGGAAATAGGTTACCTTTTTTATGAAATACAGTAACCTTTCTGAACCCCAGCCCAGGTGAAGTGGAGGTCCAGTGGATAACTCATGTGACTACAAGCAAGAACATTGAGTATGTAATCCTGGCCCTGCAAAAACAGGTAGCAAACCCATTTATTTTTCATCAATAGAGATGGCATTTTGCTTGTTGAAAGGTTATTTTATGATGACAGATCATCATAATACACTATGGCAATTGCGCTTCTCTCTATTTGTAGAGTGCAACTGGTACCTAACCCACAAATGAAGTTTTAAACATTAATAAATAAGAGAACGAACAGAAGATAGAATAGTAACTGCCACTGATAATCCATATCACTGATTTAACTTTCCTTACTTTTGTTTACATTTAAGGGCTACCCAGATCCTCTGTTTCCCTCTTCCTCTGTTTCCCACGAGCTTTCAAAGGTGGTTGAGAGTGGTCTTGTAATGATACCAAGCAGTTCTCACAGCACTCATGGGTATGTCCCATTAGATCCCATGGACAGCTTGTTCAGTACATCCAGTTTGCTTAAGTCTTTCCTAACCTTATCCTTCTCCATCAAGGAGAAGGAAATCTCCCTTGCCTCAGACTTCCTCTCTCATCTCAGGGACTTGGGCTAGTCTTACCAGTAAAGACTGAGATAAGGAATGGATTCAATACCTCAGGCTTGTGCCCTTTGTCACCAGACCCTCTTCACCAGTGGGCTCATGTTTTCCCCTGCCTACCTTTTTCTCATGATGTACTTGTCAAAGTAATTCTTGTCACCTTTCATATCCCTTACTAGGCTTTGGCTTTCCTAACCCTATCCCTGCAGAACTGAGCAGTATCTCGGCATTCTTCTCGGCCACCAAACAGGGCAAGGTCTGCTCTCCTGAGGCCCAGGGATGTGGTCCTGTTTTTTGCGTTAATCCTTTCAAAATCTTGAGCTTTATCATATCCTGGTCACTGCAGCTAGGGCAGCCCTCAGCCTTCCCATCCCTTACCCCTTCTTCCTTTTTTTTTTTGAGTAGGAAGTCCAGCGAGGTCTCTCCCCTCATCAGCTCCTCAGTCATCTATGTGATGAAATTCTCATGAAATTTTCCCTCAACAGTTAGTGCAGTTCTTGCATTATGTCCTGAAAAAATCTTTTGCAAGAGAAGTACAACACATAAGTGGAGAGGGACCTTTTAAGCAGAGGTGCTTTGACTGAGTTTGTTTAGTACCTCTGAAAGCATTTTGGTGAGCAGTTGGGAGGAGTCTAACGAATGGCAGCAACAAACAGACAAGAAAAAACATTCAGCTGTATTTCTGTCTCTCCAGTGCCAGCAGCCCCTCTGGAAAGGAAAGCGTAGCTCTGACCTACTTGCTTTCAGCAGGGTGTAATTACAGCACTTATCAATTTTCTATAAAAGTACAGATATGAACAAACAGAAAACCTGAGTGGCTGAAACATGACCAGAATACAATTTTATTTCATGCCCTAAAATCCAGTTCCTGTAAAGATGATACTTGCAGACTGAAAAGTAAAACTGGCTGAAATATCTGTAAACTATCAAAATAACTGTTAGGGCTTATTATGAAGTATGAGCCAGACTGTATACACAAACGAGATATACCATAGTATTCATCAGTCTGCTGCCTACACTTGCAATTTTTTCCTCCCCCAAGTGTCTGTCTGCTTGCTTGCTGTGGAAAAAAAAATTAGTGATGGCTGTAGTGGAGAGAATTATTTTGAATTTTGAACTCTGATCTGATTTCTCAGAGTGCAGGTGCTGCTACCCAGTTGGTGGCAAGGGGCTGAGGTAGACGTCCGAAGCTGGACACAGCACCCCACCCACAATCTCCCCAGGTAAAAGACAGTAGTGGCTCCCTTTGATCTGCAGATTAGTGTTGTTTTAGGACACCCTTCCTTTGCCACCAGAATACTCTCCCTCAGGACAACACAGAAATCTCCATGGAAAAGACAGCAGGTGATAGATGGGGCTGCTGACTTACAGGTTAACCCATTTAACATAGAGTTTGTTAGCATTTGGCAAGGAAATTCTTCCTATAACTACTTACATTCTTCTTACAGCAGATAGTTTGGTTCTCTTTCTGCAAGTCACAGCACTTATTTAGAAAACTGGGATTAGGAAATAGGTATTTATAAAATGCTACTCTTATATGTCTGCTCTTCTTCAAGCCTTGCTTTCGCAGGCATCAACTCACGTATGTGGGCTTGATTGGCTTCTTCCATTCACATGTCCAGAGATCATCAGCATTGGAACATTAAAAAAAAAAAAACAAAAAAAAAACCAAAAATCAAACAACACTTAGTGTTTTATTTAAAAATGCTATAAGCTTGTTGATGTTGTTGCTCACTTAATTATTTATGACATCTCCTGTACCTTTGAAATTGCTACCAAGTAGACAAAACCAGTACACTTTCCATTTCTCTGCCCAAAGCAATGCTCCCATTGAAAGCTTTTTGGAAAGTTTGACTTAAAATAACAACTTGATGAATAGGACAATGTCATTATACACAACAAAGTTACATTTCTTAGAGGCTGATTACACACGCCCTCAAATGCAATCTCTTCATGACACTGCTGATTTTAGGGCTCTTAATGGTTCAATATAAACCAAAGGCATCATCATTCCTTTCAAAGATGTTTGAAAAATACATTACCATACACACTGAAGCTTAAGCCTGTCAGCCTTGTCTGCAGTTGCTGCATTGCTAGTTTTTAACCCAGTTGCAAAGCAAAGACAAGATTATAGCGCATCCATTTCCACAGAGACTGGATAAAATATGGCAGTTTACTTCATGAGAACAATTTTTTCTCAGTATATTTTTCCCTAAATAGCTGATACAGATAAATGCTTAAGAAAATGAGGGGGTTTTCCTAGCTTCTAATAGTAGTGTTATACCTCTCTCAAACAATATGTACCTAGCAAAAAATTACGTGATGGGATTAAAACCAAGATATTCCACACCCATTACAATCCTCTCCTAGACCACCAGAAGTAACAAAGCAAAATTCTGAAATATTGATACTATAATGAAGCACATCTAAAAATTCAGTCCTGAGTACTACCCTTTCAATAAGAAGTAGCTCAAGTAGCAACACAGAAGAAACGTAATTCAAAATATGTAATTCTTTCAGTTATCATATGTGTATATATTTATATATGTACAATGGAGACAACTGCGTATAACAAGACAGGGTTATACCAATAAGAGTTTAATAAACATTTATGAAGAAATAAAGTTTAAAAAAGAAAAAAGAAAATCACAGCTGGCTCCTACAGCATCTGCCTTGGCACTTCCATGGAGCTCTCTCCCCATCATGACCAGTCTCTCAGGAGAGGCACTCCTGGCCCCTCAAGGCTCCCACCCCCTCAGGCACTTGCAGGCCTTGTCCTCCCAACCAAGGGACAAGACAGGGAAAGGGTATGAATATCCCAGTTTAGGCTCCCCATTGCCAGCCCGGGACCACTTAATATTCTTGTTCAGCAACACTCAAAAGTGAAAACTGTGTTTATCTGGTGGGTATTAGCAGCATAATGTGGGTAATTAAGTAATAATCACCTTAGAAATGTGCTCTTATCTTAGAGCAGAAGAAAGAACAGTCTGAAGGGTGGGCCAATTATCTCTTGCTTTGGCTCCAGGGAAACCAAGCACTGAATAAGCATTCATATCAAAGTCAGTAAATAATTTGGCCAATTACCTATTCCCACATCCCCATTGAAGTTTCTTGACTGAAGATTGCAAACATTTATGTTTAGTCTTCAGTTTAGCATTTAGAGTGCCATATAGGAACTGACTCTGCATTAAAAATTCATCCATGAGTCACTGCTAAAAATCAATACAGTCAGTATTCACGTCTCTGTGAGTGGGGACATGTAAGAAACATTATTTTTCTGTCATCACAAACTATCTTTTATACATATAAGCACTGGGTCTGTCAAGGAATTACTTGCACTATCGGTTCCTCAAATATCTTGATTTGACAAGGTTGAGTTGGCAGATTTAATATACATGTTAGTATAGCATCCTGATAAACTACTCAATAATTAGAGCAAGGGGTTTCAACATGCACTGAAATAGTAGGTTTTGCTAGAAGTTTCCTTTCTGCTATCCTTATCCCACAAGAAGCCCTAGAAAATGTTTTGGGAATAGATGGGTATCTCTTTCTACCTTCTCACTCCCACAGTGCACAAGAGGCAGGATGCAGTCACTCTGCCAGTCTGTTTGCTTTGGAATGACACCCCCTCCCTCCTTATGGTATTTCACCACTACTATATTATACTGCACATACCTTTAATAAGAGTAACAGAATAGATTTGCAAACCCACTGTCTCCCTATGACATCCTCAGTCGGCTTAAGCAGATTTAAAACTAATGCAGCTGCAAAGGTGTCAGTGAAAGCCAAACTTCAAGAAATTTAGGTTGTCAGTGAGTAGACAAGTACACTCCAGGCCAGAAATTTGCCTTTGTTGTTGTCAGCACACAACAATAAATAGAACCCTTTAAAAAAAAATTCAGGTTGAATTTACAGTAACTCAATGATATTAATACAGCATTAAAGGGACAGAATTTTCGGAGCTGCTCTTTTTACATGGACTCTAAAAGTAGACCTACAGTCTAGCTGTGGGTCCTGATTACTCACTTGCAGGTATTAAGAGCTTGCCATCTGTGGCTGCAGGTTTCCTATAAGGGCACTACACTTCATAATGATACATTAATTTCTTAGGTATTGAATCCTCAACTACAAACATTTACATAGAAATAAATAAATAAAAAAAAAACCCACAAAAAAAACCCAAAAGCACACACCAAGAACTATACTGACAAGGTTATTTAATCAGCAATGTAGGGCCCATACTCTAAAACCATGATTCTCAAGCACTGTACCTGTGCCAGAGGAGAGCCAGCATCTAGAAATTAAGATGCATATCACAATATAGACATGTTCATGTAAGAGGAAAAACAAAGGGGAAAACCAAGAAGAGCATAAACAACGTAATACTAGTACTGCTTCTAGTGTGCTTTAGCTCTCTATCTTTTTACACACCTTGTCATATATTTTGTAAGAACACTGTACTATGTCTGTGAATGTTTATACATGTTAATAATCCCCTTCTCATTGGTAGTGCATGTGTACTCTTGGATTGTTCTCCCCACTTTGGAGTGCTGTCTCCAAAATTGGTGGTACTTAAAAGCTTTTCTTAAAGGATTTAATCTCATAAGCTTTATAGTTCCCGTTTTTCTTCTTATGCTGCAAATACGGAAGGATGGATAAATGACAGTAATTATGACCTCTGTCTTTCTGAGAGATATTTTTAGTCTATCACAATGACATACTGCCATCCAAGGTTAGAAATCTATGTCAAAGTATTTACAGGATATTTCATGGGTAATCACTTAATCACTCTGCAAGCACCTGGGTAAATCAGGTACTTTAAAGAAGTGAATGATGATAGGTTAAGACAGACCTAAATTTAGTGAAATTTTCTACAGCCCATCTTAACAAACTCCCTTATGCCATTACATATACACATACATACATATATATATATATATGTAACACAAACTACATTTAAATGACAAAACAATCCTCACTGTAAACATGAACAACTGTCAGGGATGCTTCCCTAACAGAAACAACTTCTGGGAAGAGAGAGATCACTTTGCTTCATTCGAAAAAACAAAACCTAAACAAAACATCCATGCATCAAATGTGTAGACTGAAGAGTCTGGACATTCCACAGCAAAAAATTAATCCTATTTCAGCCAAGAGTCTACTACTATCCACTAAACAGTCACCTGTTTTCCGCGTTTATTTAATGTTTCTGCATGTTAGAAGCTCGCTTTACTAGTCTGTCATAGTTTAGGTGAATTGCCTGATAGTTTGCATATCTCACATACATAAACTGGATCGGGTGCTCAATTTGCTATCAATTATGGCTTTTCTAACTCTGTACTAAAAAGGAATGCCAAGATGATTAAGGGACTGGAGCATCTTTTCTATGAGGAAAGGCTGAGAGAGCTGTGACTGTTCAGCCTTGAGAAGAGGGAGATAAGTGCTTATAAATACCTCATGGGAGGGTGCAAAGAAGACCAAACCAGATTGTTTTCAGTCATGCTCAGGGACAGCACAAGGGACAACAGGCACCAGCTGAAACAGAGGAGGTCTTCCAAACATCAGGAAATATTTTTCACTGTGAGAGTCTCCAAGAACTGTCATAGGCTGCCCAGAAAAGTTGTGAAGTCTCCACCCTTGGAGATATTCAAAAGCTGTCCAGGTAATTAGTTCTGGGTGGCCCACCTTGACATGGGGGAGCTGAACAAGATGACCTCAAAAGGTCCAACCTCAACCACTCCATGAGTGTCTGAAAGTATCTTAGGATTAAAAATTTCCCATTTAGACTATCAGAAGGTTTGATGCTACAAATAAGCCTTTGTACATGGTTAAAAAACAAAGTATAAAGTCACACTGGTCAATGAAGTGCTTCCTAGAGAGAGAGGCAACCCTTTCTCCAGTTATTTGAATCATTACACCAGCTTTCTAGCACCTATCCTTCATTTTACCCACTTGAATTCATAATAAAGGAAAAAACAGCTTTTCAGCCCTTATCTTTCTTGCTCTTTACTCATGGAAAGTCTTTGCCTTCTTCCTCACTAGAGAGGAAGATCCTGAACATCAATATATGGTAGGGAGGGGGCAATACCCAAGAGCACCAGTTGCCAAAGTTACAAAGTTGCTGGTATAATTTTCAGATGCCCATTTGTGTTTGGAATGGAATGCTTAACTCAGACTTATTTTTACCTTTGTACTTGAGAGCTGCACAGCTAACCACCCGCTGGCACGCTGTACCACACACACATATTTCACCATAAATGACAGTGAGGCAGACTCTTCCAGTTACCTCTCCCTCAACCATTCTAGGTGCAGTAGTGTCTGCAAGTGAACCCAGTCACTCCTCTGGAAATGATTTGGGAGTATGTAAGAGGGATGGTAATAAAAAAAAGCTAAAATGCTTTCGGATTTTGAGGAAGTCTTTATAAGCAGGATAGTAAAAGTATAAAAACAGAATAAATACCTAAATTCCTACTACAACCTACATATTAACAATTTTGTGTCTCTGTATCGAATTGATAGACATACACTTGGGCCCCACAGCACCAGACAACTGTTCAGCTGAAAATCTTTCTTTGCAAACGCCCACCAGAGCATTGTCTTAACACCCTACCTCCAGCTTATGACTGAGATGCAGCTCAAAATGCCTCCTATTGAAACAGCCAGAGGTAAATAACAGCAACACGCACACAGAGCTGCTGTTTTCTGAAGGTGTTACAAATTAAATGATTCCATTTTAAGTTACAAGCACTCCTACAAATCTTGCTACTCTTCTCCCTGGTTGCCCAAAAGCAAGCCAAATCCTGGAAGTCCACTCAATAAAAAATGGATGAGAAAAGGTTCATCACTTCTGCTATGCTCTTGGGGAACTCAGTATCAGGTTAGCCTCGAGGGTTGCCAGATTTGCCAGATGTAATCTGCAGCTGTCTTTTAAATAAAAATAACAAACTTGCAAAAAAGTCAACTGAAAAGTCTACTCCCCATCCACTTTAGTGCAAACTGACAACTATCACTGAAGTACCTGTACTACAAATAACCCCATTTAAAATGGAAAGGAGCCAATACCCAACACTCTTTGACTGTCAGGGGAGTTTTAAGAGGGATCAGACCTGATTGCTACGGTACTGTAAATTAGAATCGGAGACAGTCTCTTGGCTTTCAAATCATCAAAAGTTCACAGCTATGAGTGCTCCCAGGTGGCTTCAGTTTCAAGAATGTCAGACTCAGAGAAGGGAGTGATTCTTACCAGCTCTTTATTTCAAGCCAGAAGGATTTTAGTTTGGGTTTGTTTAGGGTTTGTTTGAGAAAAATATACTATACCTAAAACACTTGATTTCTTATCAAATCCCAACTCCTACCTATAAAACCAACATTACTTGATCATAGTACAGTCTATTTATTTTGTCTCTATTAGTGATAAACCCTGAAAGCAATGATTTTTTGCCCTGCAGCAGTAGAAAATCTCTGGATCCCCCAGTGGTGTATCATCTGCTTCTGTAACTTCATCCTATAACAGAACCAGCAGCTACCCAAACCAGAGCCCTCTTGTACATTACTGAACCTTACAAATCATTACTGCTGGCAGCTGAAACTACAAAGTACCAACAAATGTAGTGGCAAACAACATGAATTGACTGCAATCAGAGAAGATTATTTTCATCTTTGACTCAAATATTTTGGATAAGGGACATAGCAGCAGACACTGATTACTCACCTTCTCTCTTGCAGATAAAGAAGAGAAGCATTGACACAGGGACACAACTTATCCTTCGGCCTTTCAACCCTCTCCTAATTCCATTCCAGAGCAGGTTGCTCACCTCTATCTTCCCCAGCCCCTCAAACTCCAAGACTGTCACCCTTTCCACTCCACAGAAAACCACTGACTCATCTTGCCACCACCATCAACTCCATCCCCATGGAGAGCTGCTTACACGTGAACCAGAGAAAGGAAAGAGCAAAATGAGTCAGTGAGGTGCTGATTGCCACTCCATCAGGCACAGCTGAGAGGTGGCTGAGCCCTCCCAGCTGTGGCTCAGATCAGCTGCCCCTACTCAGGACTTGTTTGAACCACAACAGCTCTTGTCTGCTTGCAGTACTGATCTCCTCTTTGCTCTTCCCTACCAAATTCTTGTTTCCTGTGTGTTCCTGACACAATTTCACTGTTTTCTGAGTGAAGTGAGTGGCTGGTGGCTGAGTTGCAGAGTAAAGCTGAATTCCTGCAGTGACTAAGGCAGATGGAAGGTGTATGATGCAGCCTTGTTTTGATGTCTGGGAAAGCACATCTTGGTTCAAAACTCATATTAGAGCACACCTCAGAGAAGACAAGCCTTCCGCCTTTCTCAGCAAACATCAGATGATTTTTCCACCATGCTGGCACTACCATACCCCTGAGCAAGGGTTCCTGGCCAGCAGTGCTCATCATAACACTGCTTCAGCTGGTCAAAGCCAAACCTTATTTTTGAGAAATTTGGGGCTGGATTTGGTTACCTTTCATTTTCTCTCTGATTCTCCTAAGGATTGTTTAAATCCTGACTTCTGAAGACAAGGATGAAAGAAAGCACTGAAAATAAAGATCCTCACAGATTTTTAAATTTAACTTCCATTGATTCAGATTCATTGAGTATAGCCTAATCAAGTTAAAATTGTTACCTTGGAGGTATGAATGACATATATATAACACAAAAATACCATTTCATTTTTCACTTGAAGTCTATAAATGTAAATTGTATATTTATGTTTATGAAGAGATGAATAAAAATTACAAAGTTAACTAGTTCCAAGAAAATGTCACACTTATCATCATGTAAACTATACATGACATCCACTGCAGAAAAATATTTGCATTATAGTATTTTCACATCCACTAGGATTTGAAGTATCCCAGAGACTGTTTAGTGTTACTTCACTCTTCCTAGAGTCACAGCATCAGGCCAGCCAGGCCTCAAATGTGTCAAAAATACTACAGACGTGCTCTGATCAGGGAAAGGTTGATCTAATGAGCTATTCTAAAGCTGGAATAAAGTGCTGATCTAGTATTTTTAGAAGCTCTGGGTTGACTTTTCTTTCTGAGATGTGTTTCATGCTGTGCAGAAGCTCAGGAGCAGAAGTATTTGCACTGAACCAGACAAGGCCCAGGAGACTCCTTTGGTATGAGAGACCACGGGACAGCTGAACCTGAAGCATGTTGTTCAGGTCACTCCAGAGCTGGAATTATGTACTAGAACTTAGAAAAAAACAACCAACCAGTCTTTCTTTTCCATGGTAGTAGATAAACATCCCCCTACTAGGTATAACGAGCTGTTCCTTGCCAACTAGCTGCCCTGCAGTATTGATGGATGGGAACATGCTTTGTAAAATACTTGTTTTTTTCAAAAGCAATAAAGTTTAGAAAGGAGTGACACTCTGTGTTCCATTCTGTAAATAAAGGCTTCGAGTTTTTATCAATCATTTTGTCCACAACTCAAAAAGTCTACACATTTCAAAATTTAGGGCTGGGATTATTGTTCTGCATTAATGAGATACTTTTGTAGGACAGGTAGGGTTAGGTCAGCCCCTTCATTTAAAAAGTCTGTTATCCAAGGACTTCTAATATAAGTATAATAGATATTTATGCTAGATATTGTATTAGATAAGTGCTGAAATATGTGTAGAAGAACTGACCTGGGAGATATTTTTTGATGAGTTGAAAGAGAACAAATAAGAAGAATGACAGACTTCAGGCTGTATTTGGTGAACATCCATTTCCTTCTCTCTTGGTTATTCACTGTGTATGAACAATGTGTTCTTACCCATGTTTCATTCCAAACCCTTGAAACTGTGAGCCTGTTGAGGCCTAAAAGGCTCTAGGTTAGAAACACTATATTTAGCAAGCAGGTATGTTAAAGGACTACATGTAAGTTTTGTAGTTAAAATGAGAAATTCCTGAGTAGTGAGTGTAGATGAGTAGTCTGCACAAGAGCAGGGAACAAGGAGACCAGTTTTTTGCTTGAAAGGAGCTTCCTTCTTCCTTGCTCAGAGTAAGGCTTCAGCATTTGGCACAGCCACGGGGGCACACAATGATGGCTCTTGTACAGGGTCCATGTCCCCAGGCCTGTACCCAACAAGCCACGGCAGTGTTGGTCTGCAGAAAGCAGAAAGCCAGAGTTCTAACACATCAGCCTGGTGGATATTGACATCCCAGGAGTCAAAATCAAACCTCAAACAACTCAAGTGTGGTAGAGGCTATGCAAGGGAGGATGTCAGAGACTTGCTGCTGCCAGATCTGCAGTGCAAATATTAGCAATAACACCAGTATCCCACATTCAGCAGAGCAATTTGTTAGTCACATTCTGGTTAGATGATCTCAGAGGTCCCACTGCTACTTACTTTCACAGTGCCTGCTGTGTACAGACAGATGTATGACTTCTCTGAAAGACTCTGGGAGTGAAGTGAGAGGAAGGTCACCTCTTGTATTCCCTTAACTCAGCAGTGAAAAAATGCCAGAAAGCAGTGATTTGTCACACTGCCTGCAGAAGTCATCTGGGTTTCAATATTCAATGCATTGCATTTTTAATTTTTAGTTGGGTTTTTGGTTTTTTGGGGGGTTTGATTAGTTTTTTCCCTATTATGAGTACTGACAAGAATCCCATGTGATTTTTGAAAATCATTTTGAAGTCTGCAAACTTTGTGCACTCCCTTCAGCATAGCTTTGTCCTGCTATCAAGTATCAGAAAAATGTCACGCAACCAAATTAACATACCAGGTAAAGCAACAGCTACATGTTACCTGAAGCCCTCAGTGCTCCTGTTGTATTGCTAACATTGCCTCCACCAGGAAGCCAGATGTGACACTTTCTGGTAAAACTCAAACAGTAGCTGATGCCTCAGGATTTTCATACAAGTTCATGTCACACATATATCATCTTCACATAATACTACGTGAAGAAACAGTCTGGAGCAAAGTTCTTGCTTTGACTGTCTGATTAGTGCTGGCTCTACTTAATAATAGTAATAGAAGTCCCAGAACCATTGATAATGGTATGATAAAAGTGCTGCTTGCTCAGTGAGCATCAGAGTTAAGCCATATGCTGCTTGGAGAAGCTGTGTGTTCATTTGGCTCCCTGCTGATAAGATGTGTAACACACACTCTGATCACTCGATATGTTTGCTGATTTTTGTCAATAAGCCATTGTAAATAGGAGAAGACTATCACTGTTTCTGTATTGAAACAACTAACACAATAGTAGCATTTGGAACCAATATTTCTCTGCAATGGCTACAGATACAGCAAACTCATTGCTCCAGGTTTTTAGTTTAAGGGTGGTGTAATCTTGTAGTCAAGAGTTTTCAGCTCTCCTTTGGAAACTGTTTTGCCATTTCCTAGGAACCCTTTGCTATGAAGCTGTACCAATACTTATGAATCTCAGTGACAGCTCTGCTGATGCTAACAGGATTGTTAGAAAGCTGCTGTGCATGTCAGTCAGTTCCCTCTTCTGTATATTTTCATACTAATGGGAGGACAAAATGTAGTAAAATAAATGTCTCTCTTTGGTTGGCCCAGCCAGTGACACTGCCTATACAAGAAGCAGTTGTGAGAAAATACCTTTAAAATCAGGTATAGCTGAAGGTTGTATTGATTGCCAATTAATTAATTTACAGATCTGCAGGAGTCACTGCTGTGTGTAAGAGCGTAAGGGCAATAACCATGGGGAAGGACAGAACATGAATTATAAAAATTAGGAGGCTCTTCAAGCCACTGTTGTTGCTGTGTCAAGTGAAGTGAAGTATTAAAGAGTCTGATGATCCACAGGGTTAATGCAAATTGCCACTTGGGTATGATAAGGCTCTACCTTCTAGGTTTTCTAAAACAGAGACAGCAAATTAGATTTACAGATTAATATAACTACGAATGTTTTCTCTTTAAACAGTGTTCATATAGAGCTTATTTTGACTAAACATGATAGCTACAGAGGAGTTGTATAATTATCATAAAAAGTAAAAAAAAAAAAGGTATTGTTCTTAAAGCAAGTCAAATTTGTGAAAAATATCCAACATAAGCTTAATTTCAGGCAATTTTGTTCCAATTACCAGTATGTATTTAGAAAATATCTCTTCAAACTGTAATTGCTTTTGCCTCCCAGTTCAACTCTAAAACATTTTCCATGATATCTTCTCTTCATATTTTAATTGATTGGCAAATTAATGCAAGCTGTAACTGAGATAATGTTGCGAAGTGATGAAATCAGGGGAATTAAAATTTTTGAGCAAAGAGGCTAGGTTTAATGCATTTTGGAGCTTGCCTTCTTACTTTTAGTATGACTGGCATCGAAGATCAACTCTGTCCTCATCTCATGGAAGGTTTTAGGAGCAGACTTGAGGCCTGGTCCCTGGGGCTTCACCACAGAGCACATCTATATGTGCAACACAGTGCCTCCATGCTTGAGGCACAGCTCCGGAGATCCAGGGAGAGAAACCTGTGCAGGTTGGGTTGCTGCGAGGTGGCTGGAGGGCTGGAGCTTGGTGTGTGAGAGCCAAAAGAGCAGTGTGACTTTCCATGTCATGTCTGCTCTCTGCCTGACAAGACACTGTTTTGGGGAGAAGAGCCAAGGCAATCAGAACTTTTCTCTTCTTTATGTGTGGGATTTTGATTCTATCAGATGCTTGTGTTTTTATTTATTTTGAAAAATGAATCATGTTTAAGAAAGTTTTGTTAGTTTTCTTCTCCTGAATGTGGAAAAGGAGCATCTTTCCAAGATACGAAGAAGATATTTGAAAAAAACAGGTTAAGTCAGACATTAGGAGTAGGCAGTTTGCTGCCATAGAACAGTACTGAGTATGGAAGTACCTTACTGAGAAACCCAAGGAAAAGTATATAAGATTGTTTTTCTTTTTGTCCTGTAATTTCTTCTATCACTGACAATTCATATGATCGGGTACAGTTTTGTATTAATTCTGGTTACAATACCTCACATTGCTGAATGCTTGCAGATGATCGCACTTCCTACCACAGCGTGATCTTCCTTCAGCCAATAGATACATCAGGTATAAGACTTGTAACAGTTGCTTTTAGTTCTTATTCACTTTACTTTTAACGTGTCAGAGGTGTCTAGGAAGCAGCTCCCACCTTTTGCTCCACATGGGAACACTGTTGCTATCATGGCATGGGGGAAGAAGTCCAAGATCAGGGCCTTGTCCTGGCTTCATAAGTTTAGTAAAACTCGTTGCAACTCCCCCTCCCACCTTTGATACTTCTGTAAATGAGGAGTAGGAAACAATGAGATTTAAGCTGTATTACCTCTTCACAGGCAGAGAGTAAATGAGGCATATTACTTTCTGCAAACATGATTGGTCGTTAGTGTGGGTTTGGATGCTCTATCTTTTGCAGAGCAGATGGTGCTGGTGATTAAACACACAAATATCAGTGCAGCAAGTTATGTTCCTTATAATCTAGTTACAGTTATGCATCTAAAATGTCTCACCTGTAAACCTGGTCTGTAACCTGCTTGACCATGGAAGTATCACAAAAGGTGTCACTGTATGTCTTGGTATCAGCAGTAATTCTCTCACGGGTTTTGTTTGCTACAGACAAGACAGCCATCAGAGTTAAGCCTTGGAGAGAAAGCTAAGATTGGATTGTATTCCCAGAGCCTAGTTATTAATTTTTTTTTATCATGCTGCTGTTTGTGGAAAGGCAAAAAATTCTCCAAGCCCAGCCCCAAATCCTGCTTATATTTTCTTTGTGTTTTCTTCCGAAAGAAGGATAAACTTTGACTGACTAGGTTCCAACTTTGAACATAACAGATTATGCCTGTGTCTCAAGGTATAACCCACCTATCCAATTATAGAAAGTCCGTTATGGATTAGGGTAAAAAATATCCTAGAGGAAAGCAGAGGGGGAAAAACCTAAGCAATTCATTAACTAAGTGAGGAATTGCTTATTGTAACATGCAGAGGAGTGACTCCTTCAGTCAACCAGCTGTCAGTGTGTAAGGAAAGAGAAGAGGATGGAGTTCTGGGTCAGTGGGAACTGGTGGTTTCTATTAGAAAGGCCACTGGAGGAGGACTTCAGGGACAGGTTGGCTGTTGATGAATGTGCTTAGGAAACCCCAGGGCTTCTCCTCAGTAGCTGTATGTCACTGAAACAGAAATACAGCAGGACTTGGGAGTCCAGTACACTCAGTACCCAGTGACTTACCAGCACTTGTCCAGGAGCAAAGAATGCACATCTACTCCAGGACCTTTTCAAAATAAAAAACCTAAAATCATTTTGCTTTCCAATGGCAGTTAAATGAAGAGGGGGAGGGAACCTCCTTGCGTGTACTTGGGGTGTTAATGTAGGCAGCCATTTGAATGAGAAACAAACATCTTTTAATGTCACCAGGATACTGTGATGAGGGGAGGGAATTAAAATTTGTTTTAATCTAAATAGGCAGTAGATGTATTTACAGTGAATTATTCATAATCATCTGTCACTGCATGGTCTGACAACACTTTTTCAAGCAGCTTTTTCTCCCATTCCTGTGTTAATATACCAGATTTCCAGAAGGCTGCAATTTTGAATTGCTCGGAATTACCTGAAGTCATAGTTCTTTCCTTAGCTTATGAATTCATTCTGATCACCAGCTAAATTTATAACCTCTAACTTCTGAAACACCTTCTTCTGCAATTCATTCCCCACGGTAATCATCCGTAAGCATGCTTTTTAAGTGTGTATATAACCAATATAATTTAGGAATGAATTTGTGTCTCTTAACAGCTGGGTTGATTTTTTTTTTTTTTTTAATAAAGTGGAGTATGATTTTCTGATGGTATAACAGGTCTTCAGTAAGTACAGTAAAAAAATTATTCCTGAATCCAGTAATGTCTCAACAGTTGAAATCTGTATTTACTGTAATTACCTATAAAAACAATGCTTTTGATCACCAACCGCTGATCTGGCTACTGTTAGTGGCTCTGCCACATGCAGAGTCTCACCAGAGATTTGTGTTGATGTTTTTCAAATTGACCTGAATTTTCATATTCATAAATAACTGCAAGCACAGAAGCATTAATATGAAGGAGTCAGAGCACACTTATTCAGTTCTCATCCCTAATTACTAGGCTTACAACAAAGACTGTTAATGTAGGAAATACACTTACGAGTTGTATAGAATATATTAAGTTAAGAGTTTTTTGTTCCAGAAAGTTGGTGCAAAATTGACACACTGCTTTAAAAATCCCACAGACCCTAGGCCTGATTTTATTTCTCAATTTACTGTGAAGATCTTTCTAAACAGTGGCAACACTTGCCACAGATTTAAAGGTTGCAGTTAAATTATTTTGTAGCTATCCTGTTTGCTTTATCTACTCCATCTGTTCAGCAGGAGTTTTATTTTTCTCTCAAAATGTTCTACAACTCTTGGAATTTTATGGATTTTATTATTTTTAGTGTATTACTCTGTATAACAATCTCTTAACGTTGCTAAATCATATCAAAATGCTTTCACAATTGCATATCACAAAGCATGTATGGTATTGGCAAAACTTTCTTGATGTGGCTCTCTGTGATCTGTGCTAAGTGTAGCAGGCACTGCTATTTTTGTCAGAGGACATGATTAATCACTGAAATAAACTACAGCAGCAGATTCTCTGTTTTCTCAAGTCCCCAAATGGAAACTGCTGATACATGTGGAACTCGATTAGGTGGTCTAATCGTACTCCCTAATGTTAAAGTCAGTGGCAGGCCCTTTGAGATGGCCCTGTCCTGTTTATTCTTAGGAGTACGCCAAAAAAAACCTGCTGTTCAGTTTTCCCAGCTGAATTCTGTTTCACTGAGGAGATTTAACATCCAACAAACCGTTACTTATGTGCCCAGAAAACTACCAAAAAAATCCAAGTGTAGAGACATGAATTCTGTGTAATACCTGACTTCAAATGAAAATACAGGCATGCTTGGGAAGCATAAGATTAATTCAGGCTTAGAGTACAAGTGGAGAAATTTCAGGACAGTTAAAAAAGTTGTTCAATCTAATGCTGTTAACAGTTGATCTATATTACCTCTAATGATTTACTGTTAATCTATTCTGGCCAGAACCAATGTCTGCTATCAAAGGTTATGGAATGAACAAGTTTTTTTTTTCCTGTTTCTTTGATGAAAGAAGCTTTTCACCAGGTAAAATGGAGAGTTTTTTAGACCCCCTCCTCTCTGTCTTTTCCACTCCATTCCTGAACATATTTAAGAATTCTCGATTTTGCTAATGGGGCCTCTAGTGAGGCTGACACGATAGTATTATGAAGCTGCTGACTGTTAATTACGAAATCATTAACACAGGGATTCATGGAATCTCGACTACTTTAACAGACTCCCTGTTGATTCTGAGCAGATATCGCCTCTCAGTTTCCTCCTTGGAAGACTGTAGAGGTATTCCTACGCAGCTCTAACTGAACTGTCATTTTGCTCTGGTGTGTGGGGTGTTAGTATTTGATCACGGATGTGCTACCAATAATTGCAGAGGAAAGTTGTTGATGCAGAAGCTGACAGCTGTTTACAGCAAATCCTAATGGTGTGCCCTAGATTAGCAGAAAGGCTTGACACATTGATGTTCAAGTCTTTTTTCATGAATGTTTCATCACTAGCAGTAATAAGTCTTCGTACGTCAATAATTTTCTACTTGATCCCTCTGATTTTCTTCCAAATTAAGTCATATTCTCGCTTGCACTATCACATAAATGCCAGATGCAGAAAGCCATTCAGGCATATCTGTGCTGACTGTCACACCACAACGCCTTATACGGCATGTGGTTTTTGCTGCAGAACTCATGAATATGCATTAAGTGAATTGGCTCTTGCAGGGACGGGTCGGCACATGGGGAAGGAGTATACAGCAGCTGGTGTGATGGGCATAAGGGGTGACCAAGCAACCCTACAGAGCAGACGTAGAAGAGGCACATGTGGCTGAAGCCTTGCTAGGCTGCTTGACTCATGGATGAGTACCGATGTAAGCCTGGCATGTAGAGCTGTGATCTCTTTCATCCTCTCATTGCTTGTGGTCACCCATCTCATGGTTTTTCTTGTACTGCCGAGCTGTGTCTTGGGGTGCAATGAGGGCTGGCTGCTCCCAAAAGGCAGATGAGATGGGAACTTAGGTGACTGATACTTGCAAAACTGGCCCAAGTGGTGGCATGTCAGGGTTGCTCTCACATGGAGAGGAATAAAGCCCAAGTCGTAACACTCACCTGGAGGCACCCTCTGCACCTCTCCTCTGTGAAAGCTTACAGTCTGTAATGGAAGAGATAGGACAAATGACAGACTATGGTGAAGCTCCTGGTTGTTCATCATGGTCCAGCAAGTCACTGACAAAACACATGGTGTATTTGTTGGGAGACTGGAGCTCCACCTGCCTTAAAAACACCTCTGAGGTTTTGCGCTGACTTTAAAATTGAACTTATTTTTGCATGTGGTAGGGATAAGGAGCTTTTCTTCATGCAGTTACTGTGCTGTTTTCCATGGCAGTGCATGCAGTTCAAGGTATCAGACTCTGTGGTCACTGATCGGATGCAAATGACACAGGATGTTAAACAAAGATGTTGAATAAGGCCAAAGATCAAAGCAAACCATAATGCCACCTAAAGTGAGGGACTTTTTCTTGCTGATTTCACTTCAGATTTTGCAATTTAGCTCATAAATCTTCAGACTAGTTGAGTATTACAGCTTCCATTTGCTAGGAAGACACCTTCCCAGTTTCGAAACAAAGGATAAAACCCCCGAGCCTTCAAATACCAAAGCACAAATCTTACTTTCTTTGCCATCAAAATATATATTAAATTATTTTTAGACACTTTTAATTACCTTGTATGGGACAGTAGGTGCAGGAAGTGGCTTCTGAATATTTAAAGTACCATTAATTACTTGCATGTCACATACTTGTAGAAATCCAGCTGGTAAAACAAGAGACAATAAATGAGAAAGGGTTCAGCCTGAAGACTGAACTCATCATGGGACTTTGTATGCAAACCAAAGCAGCAGCAAATAGGTCAACATACTTTCAATGCAGTTTGGACTTTTTTAGTCAAATTAAAAAAACTTTTAAAGCAAATGGGTATATATATAGCACACGGAACATTAATTGTAAGCTCGTGTTGCCTCAAGTATCTTAATAGTTGCTGGGTTTTTTTTTTCCTGTGTCATATTTTCTTCGTCTCACCCACAGTTTCTCAAAAGGAATCTCATTTTTCATATAGCCTCCTCTCTCAGGTAACTAAGCTGTCCTGGAATATCATTTTTCAGATAGCCTCCCCTCTCAGGTAACTAAGCTGTCCTGTAGCTACAGTTCACCTTGTGGGTTTGTTAGAGATGAATCAATTAATCGTATCTTTAGGGAGAAAATGGCACAGAAATGAGGTAGGAGAGAAGACAGGTGCAGTGATTAATATCCACCAGAAAAATTTGTTCTCTCTTCTCTAAACCTCCACAGAGTTCCCATGTAAGCTGGCAAAGAATGTGTCAAACTGGCCACAGATAAGTATACCTCCATGGCTTAAGCTAACATATAAGTGGAAAATATATTGATAAATATATTGATAAAATAATAAACTTCCATCTACTACAAAGACAGTAAATGAAAAGTATAAATTATCTCCATCCATGCAGCCCTACTCACATTGCCTCGAGTGGTATCTGACGTGTGCAGTTTTGGTTGCTGAAATATAAGAAAGATATTAAGCTAACAGAGAGGGTCCAAAGGAGGGCACCAAAGATGGTGAAGGGCCTTGAGGGGAAGCCGTATGAGGAGTGGCTGAGGTCACTTGGTCTGCTCAGCCTGGAGAAGAGGAGACTTGAGGGGAGAACATTGCAGTCTACAACTTCCTCATGAGGGGAAGAGAAAGGGCAGGCACTGATCAAGTTGTGTCAGGAGAGGTTTAGGTTGAATATTAGAAAAAAGTTCTTCATGCAGGGGATGGTCAGGCACTGGAACAGGCTCCCCAGGAGAGTCACAGCACCAAGACTACCAGAGTTCAAGAGGTGTTTGGACAATACTCTCAGGAACATGGTGTGACTCTTGGGGAGGGTCCTGTGCAGGGCCAGGAGTTGGACTCAATGACCCTTGTGGGTCCCTTTCAACTCAGCATATTCTGGGACTCGGTGACTCTGGGATTTATTTGTGCCAACTCTTCATGTAGGGCAAGCACCCTTGGCACTCTGCTGTGACCTGTCGGGCTACAGACCATCTCTGTAGCTCAGCTTTTCAACAGGTCAGCAGGAGTTTTCTTGCTGTTCTCTGCCACCTGTCTGTTACAGCTGCAGCTAAGAAAACACCTTTTAACACCTACAGGGCGCTCAGTAGCCAACTCAGTCCGTAGGGTTGGGAGGAAGAAGTACCATTCAGAGTAATTTAAAAACAGAGGGAAAACAAAGAAGAATTTGGGGAGTCTGAAAGGTTCCTGCCATAAGGACATCAGGTAGGATGGGAGTGAGAACAAGGGAAGAAGTGGGAAGAAGAGTGTTGACCCACTCAGGGATTGCCACTGCTATTTGCAGTGCACAAGCCATATGTAAAAACTAGCGTTACCTTGGTTTGTTATACAAAGGTTGCTAAGCTGCTTTATTGGTGATATTGGAGATATCTATCAATTCAGGAGGGCCTGATCATCATAACCGAGCTTCAAGACTCTGTGAAAATTAAACCTAGTATTTACTGCAATATACATAAGCACAGATATGCACATTTTCTCACAGTAGCCCTTGGCCCAGTAATGATGTTCTCCAGCTGTGTTACACTCTGGTTGAAATGACTCGGACAAAATGAAAATGAATTTCACTACTGACCTAAGACAATTTTAAAATTAAATTTTTTGAACTCTAAAAAAATAAAAAAATTTTATTATGCTGTACTTTAGGGCTTCTTTTAGAAAATAATTCAATGTTGAAAAGATTATTTTTCTGTAGTATTCCAGATACAAATAGAACAAAGATGCACAAGGAATCTTGATTGTAAGTCTATTCATCTAATTTAACCAGGCACGAGTCATCAGGGATAAGCTTTGGAGATACTATCTCAAAATAAATAAATTAATTTATAGCTATTTTGAATCAAAAGGTAGAAATGTTTAATTCCTGCAAGATTAATTCCAGGGGTTGTGACATTCCATACATTCTATACTTAAGTAGTAGAAAACATTTTGTTAGCATTTGTTAGCATTTTCTTGTTAATAATTTGTTGTAGGTGAAGCAATAGTCTCCATTTAAAAAAGAAATTATTTTGGCTTTCCACTTCAGGTTTTTGCAGCAAATATGTGTGATACCTCAGGCTACTGTTTGTGTGACAAGATGCCTTTGTTGCTTTGACTGAGATGCACCTGATTTCACTTCGGTATTTCACAGAGCCCAGAAGCAATATTGCTTGCAGAAAAGAATAGAAAACGGAAAGAAGCACTGAGGATAGATTACCTGTTCTAGTCTACGGGTGGGAAAGCTTACACAACCCCGTCCCGACGCCACTCAGACACATTTTACACTGGCACGATTTCTTCCCTTTAGGGGTGCTTTTTCAACTTGTCTCAGGTCATGCAAAAATAAAGTGAGCCCTTCTAATGGTGAGGGATGAGAAGTCTCCAGTAACTTGGATGTCTTACAGTGGCGAGGAACTGCCTCTAAATGGCTTTCCTGAGATTGGAACTGGGGGGTGGGGGG
>VXAY01004387.1:674748-721441 GCA_013399855.1 Oxyruncus cristatus | reverse complement strand
TAAAAATATTATCCCACTATGGAGGCCATTATTCTGCGTGCTGTTTTGGTTTTATAAAACTCCTCTGCGGTACTGCAGAACCAGTACTCACTATTAAGGGAAAAAAGCATTTGTATAGGTTTTTGTCTTTTCCAAGCTGAAAACTCATTAATATTTATTACTGAACAGGTGTAACTGAAATTATGAGGAACTTACTTGAACGGTGCCACAATTCTCAGGTAGTTAATTTTAAAATTGTAATTAGATTTTCTCCAGCATTTTAGTTACTGAAGGCAAGGAAGCACCTATACTCCAAAAGGAAGTTGAAGAAAAAGTAATTTTATTTGCACAACTTACACTCAGATTCTAAAAAGCAGTGGAAAACTTCTCCTCCAGTTTAGCTGATTATTCTCAATGTACAGGGTTCAGTCCTCCACTGCATGGCTGGTATGGTAACAACTCCCTGCGCTAATTGAAAATTAAAACTGCCTCAAGGAATTCAGAACAAGCACCAGTGACCTACCCAAAGGATAAAAGAGTGATACTGTGAACCTATTTATGAATAAAAATTCCTTTGTAATAGTTAGAAAGTTTTCTTTTGCAATAAATCAAGTTTCTTTATCTGTGAAAACCTGGATGAAATAGGATTTTTTTCTCCAGCTCCCAGGACTTAATTCTCAGTCTGTTTTTCATGGAAGTCAGGAGTCCTTTGACATTAGAACCATATTCAGAATGGGAGTAATGACTCCTCCACCTGATCCAATCAGAGGCATTAAATATAATGGTTTATTTTGTAAAAGCAAGAGTAAATGTGAACACCTGCTTTATAGCTCCCAGGGCACTCTTTTCGAAATAAGCCTTCTTAATAGTTGAGATGAGCTCAGAGAAACCATTAACACCTTTCTAAAATTACACTTTAAAGATCACAAAGCCTTTTTCAAAGCTTTCTCTTCTCTCCCTTGCACATCCATTAGAATCTTAGCACACTCTCCTCTCTTCGGGGCTCTGCCAGAGAGACAACTGCAGATGCAGCCCAGATGCTCACACAAATCCCCAGTGGATGAGCAGTTCCATGCTGGTGGGCTTGCTGGTTCATCCCAGCTGCTGCGCTACAGACACATCGATCCAAGTCTGGGTTCCACCCTTGTGTAAGGGAAGTACTTCTTTGTCAGGGGAAATCTGGGTGAGAACCAGCATGTAAGGTATGCTGAGGTCCAGACCATGAATACAATATAGGTTCAACTTCCGCCAGGTCTGACTGTGCCCTGCTGTTCCCAGTCTTTCAAAGATGTCCAAGCAGGTCTTCTGTGTCCCACACAATGTCCCAGCTGCCACTGCCTCATCCTTGGCCTCACAGCACAGAAAGCTGACCCTCGTGGACTTTGGCAAATGCTGTCTCTAGCAGAATGTTGTAAGAAGATGCAATGTGTGTAGGAGAGAGTTAACAGCTCTGATGGGTATCGAAAGGCCAATGCTTTCTCTACAGACTATGTCACATTTTCTCCTGTCACATCTGAACAAAGTCCAAGAAGGATCAGGTACACAAGGGCAACCCTCTAGCATGACTCAGGAATCCAGTTTTAGCAAATGTTTTGAGACAGGTACCTGTGCTGATCACAATATAGGCAGGGGGAATAAAGGACACCTCAACTCCACCAAAGGCTCCTAACCTAGTTATACAGCAAGCAGCCTTTAAGTAGTGAGGAAATGCAGCACCCCAATGTGGAGAAAGGTTTCAAAACACCACATGCCCTCCTGCCTTAATCTACTGTCAGGAATGGAGAATTATGGGCCCTGCACATGTTGCCATCCATTTTTTAGCTGCTTTGTGAAGGAGCAGTGTCCAGGTGATGGTTGCAGAGCCCTAAGCTGGGGCCCATCTAGGTTTGCTGAGAGTCTATCAATCGAACTATTCTCCACCAGGTAGTATGCTCACCCCTCTCAACACTGAATATGCAGTCAGCAGGACATTCTCCCCCAGTTTGCTGCTATCTCACAGACCCAGCAGAGAAGCAGGGTCAGCTTGGGAGAGGAGGCTGGGAGCTTCCTCTCACCCTCCTCTACTTTCCTGTGTTTGTTGGACCCCCAGCTCCTGCTGTGCCGCCACCAACCCTAGGCAAAAAGCCAGCAGGTTCTGTGCCAGCCAATACAGGAGACTGCTGTGAGGGGTGAGCTAAGCCTCAGCAGAGCTTGCCGGGGCCAGTGGGAACACAGGGATGAGATTAGCATTTTTCTTAACTTGCTGAGACAGAATGCCTGGAAAAGGGAGCTGGTAATGACAGCCAATGAGTGAACCATTTTAGAAGCAGCAAATTCCAAGTCAATCCGGTACTTCCACTGCCATTTTTTTGTCTGCACACACCCTCTCCCTGTTTTGTGCTGATCAACTTTGAGAGCTAAGGTTGTCATATATTTTATTAGGTGAGCCTCAAAGCACCTTCTGCCCACCAGACACAGCAAAATGTGACCTACAAATGCAGTCTCTGATTGTCTAAGACGCTGCAAAACACTACCTTACTGACTGTCAGGTAACAGAGATGAACACCCCTTCTGTTTCCTTTGGTCTCATAGAACCCCTGAGATGCCTAAGGTCTTCAGAGCCGCCCACTGTTCCACAAGCTGTGCTGATAATATTTTAATGTCTAGGTACTCCCTGTGTGAATTGTGTTTTCTGAAGATGTGCACCTTGAGTAAAGTGCTCTGATATTTAAGTCAAATACTGTATGTTGCAGCAATAAATCTTGCAGCTGTTTGCAAAGACATGCAGTTATTGTCCTAACTTTAAATGTGGGAAGGAAAGTGATTTTCTCATCACTACCCAGAAGAGTAAGCAGAGAATAGGATGCTTTTCTCTTGATCTTAAAACTAGTGTGTATAATTTTAAAAACATGCTGCCCCAAATGCTGTGGGATTTTTTTGCTATTTTTCCACAGATACCTGCATATCCATGAGCAGAACATCACTGTTATATTTTAAGGGTATTTGCTACTCTGTGTAACAGGTTGTGGGCAGGTTGTGTAGAGATGATCTGGATTTTTTTTAAGCAAATTTCAGGAAGAGCTAATTCCTTGTAGCCAAAAATCTTCTGTCTAAATCTGTTTCAACAAATCTTTCAATGGCAATAGATTTTGATTTTGGAATTTGGTTCAGATGGAATTTTACAGGTCTCAGCACAGGTCCCTTATATTTTAAAAGAGCATCCTGCAACCCACAGTGAAACATAAAAACTACATTTAGCTCTTGTGGTTTTTCTGGTTTAATGAAAGCACAGTAAAATATGTTTGCATCATTTATATGCGAGACTTAAAAGTAAATCTGACATTGCCTTAATAGTCAGAACATAATGGCCCATTCATTTGAAAAACCTTCATTTGCATAATCCTCACTGTTACTGTGATGGAATTACTTGATCTCATTAACATCTTGGGACAGAGCAGACCTTCTGTGGGTTGTGTTGCTTCTGTGGAAATGCAGCGTTAGCTTGCAGGGTCCCAGGAAAGACCCCACTAATATAATATATATTATATTAAGAATTCTTTGGTAAAGATTTAAATCCTGAGTCAATACTGGAACATTTAAATATTTGATATTTTATGAATGTTCTGATGTGCTTGGCATTCTATGAAGGTAATTATGAGATGCCTTGGGCTAGAGTAAAAGTCTAATCCTACCATTGAGGAGCTCCAATAAACATCATAAAAATTAAAGAGATTTAGTCATGGGTTTTGAGACAAAACAAATCTCATTATGATATCATAACCTGGGGGGGAGAAAAAAAAAAGAAAGAAAAATTACACCAAGAGGGAAGTCTAGGTGTTTCAGTTTTGAGATATCAGGAAAGCTATTGATACATTAATATTGATATTGAAATTATTGATACATATTGATACATTAAATGTTTTGTAGCTCCCTGGCTGGGAAGTCATTCAGATAGAGACCTATATTTGATCCTTCATATCTGCACACTGATACAATCTTTCTCTAGACTTGTTTTCATCTTTCTTGGAAAGATATGACTAGTCTGAAACAGAAATATATGATAAATTTGGAATGTCCTGCTCGCACGAACTCGTGGGGCGCTCCCAAAAGCAGTGTGGAAGAGGTAGCCCTTTTTTGGGGTGCAGAGATGTGGGAAAGCTGCATCCAGCACTGTGAACATCTTCTTCTTTTGGGTATATATGGGATATAAAAACCCAGGTGAAATCCTAGCTCTTTGCATGTCAATGGCAGAACTTCTTTGATGAGAGTTGGGCTGAGTTGTCACTATTCTCAGCTTGCACTGTCTTGGGCCTGACTTGCCCCCTGCAGGAAGCCTGACCGTGTTTGAAGACCAGCTTTGAGGAAAGAGGTACCAGGGCATGGCAAGGACCAGATGCTGATGGAAGGCAGGCCAGCTGAGGTGACCCCAGCACAGGCCACCATCCTCTTGCTGCTGGTCATGGGAACAGACCCAGAGGAGACCCTTTAGGAGGATGGAGAGGGCCAATGGGGGCTGGAAGTGCCCTTAGGACCCTGACAGGCAGAATGAAATCAATTAATGGATAGAAAAAGCCAGGAAAAATAATTTAAGTCATACATCCTGATGGCCTCTCACACAGTACTGTGGAGGATTATACCTCTCTAAAGGTGCTTTAAATCTCATATGATTTATCTTTTGCATATGAAATGATGCAGTGTCCAGCCATGGCTCCTTCTACCGCTTTCTTCTTCACATGGGAATAATTCTTTTTCTGTTAACTCAGAGGAGATGCTATGAAGTCTGTGATGAAGTTCCCTTCTGAGTGGTTTATATAATTATATAAATTACATAAAGGTCTATCTCTTTCCCTCTTTCTTCTTGCATTTTGCCTGCTGTGAAATTATTTCTTGGCCTTTCAATTCTATGTAATTTTTCATATATTTCTTAAATTACAAAGTTTAAAATTGCCCACAGAAGCCATCAGTATAAACCGCAGCAGCACAATTGTGGCTAAGGATAATGAGCCTCCTACTGTTCAGGATGGTTTTGAAATCTATGTATTATCTCATCATGGCTAGGCTTCGCGAACGAAGATTTGGGAAGGGTTCTACCCACGTTTGTTGCAAGCACATTGGTGGCTAAAAAGGCCAATACGAGATAGGCATGTCCGATTGCAGAAAGCACAGCAGAAAGACTCCTTAGATGGTATATTCTGCAAGGCACGATTCTTTCTGCATTGTCTTTTCTCCTCAAGGGTGATCCTGTGTGGATTTGCAAAAATCAAAAATCAAGCCAGAAATCTCAAGAGAATTTTTCCCAATGTGCTTTTTAGCAGTTTTCCTATTTCCTGGTGGAAGTGCTATGAGGACAACCTTTTCTCTTCTAACTGTATCAATTTTGTTACATTGCCAAATGCTTCTTTACCCAGAATTATGTATTGCTCAGTTGTGTTTCCCTGGCTTCATTGGAGTTACAATATCAGTCCCCATCTTTGAAGCAAACACTAACTTTCACATAGATTTACTTATTATTATTAACCCCAGAGTTTATTCCTATATTTACATTTATGCATTAGAAGTGTTGGGTTCTGCAACAGATATCAGTGTTAGAGAAATGAGAGTCTAATATTGTACATCTGTCTCTCTATAAAAATGGTTCTTTTTGTAAGAGAAAATGTGCTCTGCTGTGTTAATGGAGGATGCATGAGCAGAAATTTAAACACAGAGCTCATCCTTAAAGCCTGTAGAGACAAATATGTAGTGGAAGTTACTTTTATGTTGCATATAAAATATAGTCTGCCCGTATTACAGTGTACTGGAAAACTTTAAAAATAAAACCTCTTGAAGTATTTCACATGAATTTGAAACTTTGCTTTAGTCAGTTTTGTCTTACAAAGCAGTATGAATTTTCTAGGCCGAAGCAAATGATAGTAAATGCTTATTTGTATTTTCAGTATAGTAAGATGACCTGTCTGCAGTAAGCAAATTATGAGTATAAATTCAGAGTAAGCAAATTATGTATTTTAAGGTCTTTTGCTAACTTTATCAGGATTTTAATATAGCATTTTTAAAACATTACTATTTTTTTCTTTTCACTTAGGTCTGAAAGAATATTTTAAGAATACCTAACAAAAATGAACTGAACTCTTTAGAACTTTTTTAAAAGATAAGGCACATTAAAGATATGCATAAAACTTGAGAAAGTATCTGCCAACTATTTCATATTTCATATTAGTTACAGGTTTGTAAGCTGTAAGTCCATTAGCCTGAACTATAATGTTGGTATTTTATTTAATACATGTATCTAATAAGAAAATATGCAGATATATATGGATGTTAAAATATCCACTGAATAGATACTATTTTGTTCTCTAATGCAATGTGTATTGTGTGAATAATCTGTGAATGAGAAGGTCGTAGAACTGGAGTTGTTGTCTTTTTATATCTATAGTGGCTTTATAAAACTTTTGAATGGAAATTTATATGATTCATATTCTCTGTGTGTAATAGAATAAAACCCCCGTATATGACAATTGATTTAAAAGGTAAAAGATTTTTATTTGCGAAGCATATTCACTACATAACTGTAACAAAAAATTACAAGCATTCCTCCATTTAAGGATTAAGCAAAGAACTTTATTACTTCACTGTATGTGAAGTTTTCTCTCCCTTATTCCACAGATGAAAAAATCAATAGATGACTCATAAAAGAAATTTCTTTTCACATTTCTAGCTTATTTTATTTGCTTAAATTTGGAAAAATTATACCAAAACCCCTTAAATTTGAAAATAAATGCCTCAAAACAATCTTCAATTAGATCTTGTAAGAAAAATCTGGAAAAATATTTTTAAAAATAGTAATTTTATATCACAAAATATTTTAAAAAGAAATTGGAGAGGCACAGAGAATTCTAAGGAAGCTCAACATATAAAATTACACTAGCTACCTTATTTTACCATTTTTAGAAATGGTAGCAGTCTTTTTCTACCTCTTTCTCTGAAGTAAACTCCTCTTTTCATGACTTTATATTACAAAATAAATGAAATAGCTATGCCATCAACTTTTCACTCTGTCATCGGCATCATATACTTTCTGTACTGCACATTTAAACCCAAGAAACAATAGATGCAGATGAATTTTTGGTTTTGAACCTGATAGCTGCTCATTTGGCTTTTAAATATAGTTTTATCTACTTTATCCACAAGAGATTATTAGTGTACTGAGCTCCTACTCACATGGGCATCTTCCTTTCACTGTTTCTCTTAAAGCTGTCCTGTGAATATGGTTACCACTAGGGTCTTACCATAAATAATTTGGGTCTGAAGCTGTCAAAAAAATTTACTATTCTCTTTCATATTGATTACCATGATCAGTCTGACCATGCAAAGACCTCTGGTGGTATTGATATCTGGTGATGGTCGTTAGTGCTCAGTACTTGCTGCTGTTCAGCTTTTGCCTCTGGCAGACCTTGGAGTTGGACTTTAGTTGGCTTAAAAATGAATTCCAAGGCTTAAAAAAGAAAAGTGGTGCTCTTAGAACTAAGGTCATTCATCCTAATATCTTCAGGAAACTGAATTCCTCTTTCTTAGCGTTTGAGGATGACGTTTTACCTGTGAGACTGACAACATTTTCCCATCAATGAACCCATGAGAAACTCAGTTGAGCTTGCTATGGTGACTTTACCTTAGGATGGTTGTGTAGCTCAGCAGGAACCTGTCATAGCACAATTCTCTTGACAGTTGCTTTTGTGCTTTATAGATGTACATTCCTCCAATTAAACAAGAAGAAATGCAGCTAAAACCACAAAGTATTTATTGCCAAAACTATCTTTCTTCTGCACTACTGTGACTGGGGAAAATGTGTTTAAGTTACTGCCCAGTCTGCTTCAATGGACTTTCTGACTGTGGAAAGGCCCAACTTGATTCTTGCTTCTTACCTGCATGTCTTTATAATCACATACTTACTAGCAAGGCTAAGACCTAACAGGGCATGTGTGTACTGACTGTATTCCAGACTATTGTTTTGTTAAACTTTATTTGTATTATTTTATAATGTTTGTTAATGTTCTTAATGGTATTTTAACGTCTCAATACCATTCTCTCTTAATGTCTTAATAATAATTCTGTAATTCATTTTGTATCACTTCCTTGTATTATCTTTCAAATTCTTTCCCAGGACTCACTTCTTTCAGAAAGACATCCTTTAAAAAAATAGTTCAAGATACACATGCCCCAGAGACATCTTTCATGATATCTGTGTGAAGCACTTCTTCTCCACATGGTCAGTATCTGTAGCTACAGTGTGGTCTACTGTTGTTTATTTCTAGTTACATTCAATCCAAGGACCTTTTTTTTTTAAGTTTTCCTCTAAAAATCATTCATACACCCCAATCAGTTTAAAAGTATAGTTGTACATACATTCACCTAATGAAATCACTATGGAAATGCTTTATATAACTTCTGGCTAAAGGATGCTTTAGCTCCTAAAGAAATAGAAATGTTTTCTTGTCAAATAAATAACTTACTGAATGATGAAGAAATAAAGAAATATTCTCTTTATCTGCAATGTTTTTTCTAAATGTTTACATTATAAAATACACATCTTTTAAATTAGAATAATTTACTTCAAAATTTGCTAGATCCCTTGGTTAATACATTACATGTCACAACTAGAAGCAGCAAATCGTTGCAGGATAAAATTTACTCTGTAGACTTTCTAATGTTTTACTCTCTTTGACAGGTACAGAATTCTCTTGTCCTCATTACCTGGGTTATTACTAAAAGGATTTTTTACTCTGATCATCCTAAACAAGTTAAAAACCTTAATTTTTGATTTTCAGTGAATTAAACAGAAGAGGTGATACAGAAGGATTTGCCATTTCTATGCTAATTTTGGCTCTTTGTTTCTTCAAGTCAGGTTTGGCAACTTAATGATTGACCCAATTGTCAGTGTCCTGTGATCTCATTAGCCTTCTTCTGCATGTATGTCTTTGGAAATCTTTGGTCTCCTTGGCCTAGACATAAGGAAAAAAGATAGTGAGGTGAATGGGAGCTCTGGTGAGCTGTAGGAGTCCTTTGCATTATCAGCTTAAATAATAATTAGCAAGGTAAAATCTCTGAGCGTACTCAGACATTTCGTTGCACTCCTCACAGTGTGTCTGGGTTTTCTTTCCACTTTGTCACTTGGTGCTCCTTTTGTGTTTGTTAGGCCTTTTCTTTCCCCTTTCAGACAAGCAAAAAATGACTCTCAAGGATGTTTCTTTCCCTTTTCTCCCTTATCTAAATGTGTCTTTTAATACCTTTCAGCCCTCTGATTATTTCTCTACTGGCCTGTGTAGGAAGATTCCCAGAAACCTTTAGGAAGGCTCTACCTATACAAAGACAGTTTTACATGATAGTGCAATAACAGCAATTAGAGGAATGGCTTGTAGGTTGTTTTTCCAGACTTTCAGTTCAAAATAGTAATTTCAGAAAATTCATTGATTTTGAGATATTTTGGTATATGCATTTAGGGCCTGTTGAAAGCTCGAGTTTGGCAGCTTTGGAGTGAGAAGTAATTATTACAGAAAACATAAGATATGTTTCAAAGGCTGCTAAGCAAGCCCACCAACAGAGTAACAGAAAAATTACTTAATGAAGCATGATTTTGGAGAGTCTACTACTCACAGTCTGGGCTAGTGCAATCTATGACATTTGTTGTTGAAATTAACAATGTAGTTCTCAGCTAAAATGGGATATTTTTGTTCATATGAATGACTGCTTTTCAGAGAAGACAAAACATATGGGTGTGTACTGAATGTCAGCATATATAAATACTGTATCCATAACCTCTGTATGCGACAAAAAATAGGTGAATGTTTCAGCCTACTAGTGTTTGCATTATCTTTGTCATTCAAGCAAAATTAAATAGTCTCATTTGAGTTTACTTATCGACAGTCTGGTACTTAAAATACAGGAAACACAAAGGCATGTAGTGACAGGACAAGAGGGAATAATTTAAACTGAAAGACCATAGGTTTAGATTACATATTAGGAAAAAAAATTTATTGTGAGGGTAGTGGGGGTCTGGACCAGGTTGCCCAGAGAAGTTGTTGATGCCCCACCTCTGGAAGTGCTCCAGGCCAGGTCGGGTGGGACTCTGAGCAACCTGGTCTAGTGAAAGGTGTCCCTGCCCATGGCAGAGGTTTTGAAATTAGATGATATGGTCCCTTCCAACCCAAACATTCCATGATTCTATAAAATAAAATTGACCCTAATTAAATCCTACTCAGACATGAAAGTTAATTTGGTTAACAAAATCCAATATGAAAACAGTTTAGCTGTACTCCCAGTGCAGACATCTTGCTGCTATTGATATTTGACTAAGCTCCACTAATACAAGTTTCTTATCTCACTTGTACCAATGTTGAATAAGTTCCCTCAGTGGAGTTCCTCTGCTGTAAAATCAACTAAAAACATGTCAGACTAATACATGTTCATGCTAATTGATCTGGAACTGACAGTCATCAAGCGCACAGTGCAAGCAATTTTCAAAACTTGGTTTGCTCAACAAAAACAAAAAAAGTTTTCTACCACTTTCTTTTGCATGAAAAGCACAATCTCTAGCTTCCACAGTGTGAGGACAACACTGTAAAGGCACTTAGAAAATTGGGAGAAATGTAATATTCATTAAAGTTCACAATGTATTTACCAATAGTGTGATCTGTTGGAAGCTGTGAAAGTATCGCTCTGATCTCTTCATAACTTGATGCCTGTCAGGGGTTTGACAGATCAAAATTATAGATGGTTTCATTTATATCTGTTATTTTTATTAGGTTCAAAACTGGGCACATATAGTAAGGTTATTCCAAGTCTCATACTTACTTAAGCAGAAATCAAGAGCCAGAGTTAATGCTCTTGGTTAATTCAAAGAAGAAAACTAAATAGAAGATTTTGCCAGCAATTTGCTATCCTTTTCATGTTTCACTTTATTTGTCTTGGCAGGTGGCCAACAGATGTAAAATGTACTACTATTTTGGAGAAAGTGCTGGAGAATCTGGTCTTAGTTTTGCTTTTTAAGAACCCAGTTATCAGATGGAGATATTTATCCACAAATATTTCATATATCAGTCAAATTATCTGATAATTAGCTTATCTTGATGCCTGTAACAACCTTAGCACACAATAACCATGCATGTCTTCTGTCTGGAATCAATTTGTAGCTGATACAAATCACTCCAATGCAGTCAAGAAGTTGTGAGAAACTACATGGCACAGTTTCTTTGAAACAAAGATTCCCATTGCAGATATATTTATGAAACGACAGTTGCATGCCTTCTCAAGCACATACTCCTTTCCCTTACAAATTCTTCTGATAAGCTGCTGAATCTTCTAGGGTGTGTTTGGTTTTGGTTTGCTTGGGGGTTTGTGGTTTTGTGTCTTTGTTGTTTTGTTTTGTTTGTTTTTATTTTCTAATTGATATTCACTTTATTCATTATAATGTAATATAAAAATATAAAGTAATATAAAAATGAATAAATAAAAAAGCATCCTGCACGTGGCTGAACACACCTTTTTGCAGTGTGTCTTGAGATACTTCTCAGTTCAAACTTCAGACCACACTATACGAGACAGTGATCTGAACCTGTGCAGCTGATCAAAACTCCCTACTCTTTTGAGGACTGCTGACATTGCTGTTACCACACATAGCTGGAAATACTTGTCTTCTGAATCACAAATCAGTATTATAACATACACCCAGCAACTAACCAACGTAAAATGTTTCCAAGCAGTGTTTCCATAATATACTTGCTTCAGTGACACTTGGGAATGAACTTCAGATTTTAAACATCACTTGCTCCTTGAATGAGGGTGTATGACAGTAGGTGTAAATCTTCCAAAAAATTTACTGCTGGTGCACAGAAGCATAAATGTGTTCTTGTTAAGATCAAAGAAGGGAAAGTCTTTCAAGTTATTCCTGGGTTTATAACCCCCAACTCTTATCTCCTCTCTGAGTGAAACATTAATTTTAAACAGTAACAGAGGAGCTCTGACGGGTCCCTGCCCTGTTCTTTTTTAGAAGTGTAAGGGTTTTTTCTACTTCATTTTGAAATTTTTAAAGTTACTTTCCAGTGAAAAAGAGGGGTTTTGAGAGCAGTGAGTGGCATAATCTAATCACAAGGAAGGGTGAAAAGGGCCTAAGAGTTTCCACTGCATGTGTCACTCATAGTAATAGCTACAAACATCTGTTTTTTTTGTGGTTCAGCTCACGGCAGTGTCATTACCTACAAATGCTATTTGCATGTCAGTGCAGTCTACAAAAATCTCTTAATTGTCAGTGTAGTCTACCAAAGACACCAGGCGGGTCAGAGTGATCTTAGTGAACTTAGAACTTACAGATACGTACTTTAAAACATAAGAGAAATAAATGAAAGCTATCTTCTGAAACGACTGCAGAATGTGGTTTCAAACTTTGTAAAAAGAAAAGTACATTCCACTGCCCAGAGACTAAGCTTGACCAGAGTAAATCCTGAGATATCTGAAAACATTACTGAAAGGGGAAAACCTGGGTTAACTTTGGCTGCTACAAATATTCGTGTTGCAGTGGAAACATAGCCATATACTGGAGCACTTAATAATGTGAAATCCAGCTTGCACAGTCAAAATGAGGATTTTGTTCTGTAGAAAAGATAATAAAAGGCAGACTAAGTAGCTTATTTAATTAAAGTAATACCTGTGAGTTTGTATACTCTCTTATAGTTCTGAGTTGCCTTTAACCCAAAGAATCAGTAAAGAAGAGCCAGCGGGAATGAAAGTTTCTAACACCGTTCCTGCAAAAAGACTTTGTGCAATGCATTGAGGGAGTGAAAAGTATAAGCTTGGTAGATTAAGTATTCAATGAAAAATACTCTGCTGACATGCACCTTTGATCTGCAGAGTGCCAACGGTCACAGCTCCAACCAGAGCTGGCTCCAGTGGGAAGTTAGAGATTCCCATGTGAGAGCTTGGGAACTGATATCTCAGTTTTGATCAATGGACTTAACAATTGCTTAACTATACATTGAATTACTCTGGTGATTTGAAATTGAAGTTGCCTAAAGAGAAGAAATGTAGGTATTTAAATTTTACAATTTTGGCCGAAGTTGCTGAACAAAATCTCATTGATTACAGTGATTTTCTTTAAGCTCCTAGGAGCTGTGAAGCTTAATATCTCTGCAGAAATCTGATTCCAACCCACCCAAAGAACAACTTTTTAATGGATTGCAATCTCAATGTTGTCTTTTCTTTATGGTGATTTTGCTCACTCCCTCTGCAACATGAATTTTGGACCTGTGTGTAAAAGCAGGTGTAAATACATTGGTGCAACTCACAAAGCAAAGACTTGCTTTCCCAGTGTCTGCCTTTCTTTTCCTCACTCACTCACTCACTCATTCACTTTTTCACTGTCTCACTCTTTCCTTCTTCATGGCTGCCTTCAAGTGGCCTTTTGTTGCTCAGTAAACTTGAAGACAAAATGAGAAATGGCATCAAAAGGATCTCTAATGTTGTGCATGCTCATAATGGTGAGCTTTTTCAGGCACTTCAGAAACAGCAGTTTGTTAAGTCTTTATTGTTAATGGCTTAAAGGCAAATATATCAGCTTACTTGGGAAAAAAAACACCCAAAACCTACAAAAAACATCCATTTTGCAGCTAAGTATACTTGTAATTTTTATGTTAATGCTTATTAACATAAAAGGCAGTAAGTCTGCATATCAATAGCCATGTCAAACACAGAAATTGTATTCCAGTCTGAGTAATCTAACATCTCAATATTTCCCAGTAGAATATTTAATTCCTTTTATCTTATAGCTCTTAACTTACGTCCTGATGCTCAGTGTTATTTGCATCATCATCTTCACTTCTGTAGAGTGCAGTGTTTGATAATAGCAGAGTGAGGAAACCCCTTTTCCTCCTACCCTAGGTAGCAGCATCCAGAATTTGATAGGGCGCTGCCACAGCCCCTTTCTTCCCTCTCCTCCATGAGCTACATCAGGCAAAAAGGTAGGAAAAATACTGCCATGTGATAATCCTGCATTCATTCACTCATGGTGTTTTCAGTATTTTCCAGCCAGACTTCACAGACACAAATGGCTATTGCAATGCAGGGCAGCACTGAATTAGACAGTAGCTGTTTGGTGGAAGAGAGGATCACAGCAGGAACCACCCAAGGATGACTGCCCAGGGATGCAGGTGTTGCCTATCATGACAGGACTTTTGTTCTAGCTTGAAAAAATAACGATGGAAAATAGATAATGGAGATAAACTGGAAAAAACATTTCTTAGTAGAATTGTGGTCTTTCTGTCTTCTCAGATCCCTTTTTTTATTTCTTTGGCAGTGCTCTGAACTCACCTGAGTTCAAGGAAATGCACATTTGGCCTTTTTTGCAATTAGAAGTTTCAAATGTCCAACAAAGTTAATGCAGTTAGTAGTTTCTTCACCATACCAGATGACTATGCCTCCAGCAGTTATTCTTTTCCTGCCTTTGGTTTCTTATCCTCTAACCATTTTATGCTGAGAGATACTGTGTTATTGCTTTGCAATTTCCAATAATTGCATTATGCTGCAGAGAAAAAAAAATCAATTAGTCACTCAGCAATGAGGAACACGTTTTTGCTGGAAAATGATAATTCTTTTCATATTTTCCTCATATTTTTAGCTTTCAGTTATTTGTGCACAGAGGTAGATAAAACAGAGTTCCTGAATGCAAATGCCACTTCTTCCTTTCAATCAGGCAGACCTATAATTATCTGATTGTGTTTATACCAAACCCATGAGTGAAACTGGGGCATATTTTCTCATCACTCAGTACAAGCAAGAAAAAAGTGCTATAAGTCATATTCATGCTCATTGGTTCTTGACTTAACCTTTGGTCATCTGGAAGCACCATGGGATTGCTTTATACTGCAGTTGACTCCAGCATCTTGTGTTGGGGCACTTATCGGCTGTGAATGGTCCATGTAGTGGATTTCACTTTCCTCAGTGACTCTGCTGCCTCTGCATCCACTGATGAGATTGTGTAGGAGATAACGAAGAACTGTTTCTGACTATGTCCACAAGTCACAGCACATTCTTCATTATTAGCATAAATTACTGCTAGTAGTTTCTGTTAGTGACTGACACAAAAAATTATCTGAAGATGGCTTGACACAGCTTCTAGTAACAATTTTCTTTAGATCATATATTCTTTTAAACTGAACTTTAATTCTGTAGGCATTGGAAAGACAGGAAAATAAACTGGCACTAGACTCAATAATTTATGAAGAATTTGATGGAACTCATATTGCATTTGAGCTGTTATTTAAAAATATATCTCCAAGTTGGAATGATGACTGCTTCCCAATAGATTTATTTTTAGGGTGGCACTGTCAAGCATCACCCATTTTCTGGGAACAAACTCGTAAAATTGCCTTACAAGACAACTATGTTTTTCCAGCTTTTCATGACAGTTTTAGTTTTTTCTTATAATTCAATTATTTAATGGGGAAGAGTTTCAAGCCAACAGGAAAAGGTTTATATGAACCGCTAAAACAATTCATGCTCTCTTATTCTTGCCATTGACTGAATTACTTGGCCATCCCTAAGTGTTTCTCTTCTCTCCACTGCAGAAACATCACTTTGATGAACAACGGTCTACCTGATATATTGCACAAGAAGGATGACATCAGGCACTTGGGTGAAATCAGAAGCCATGGAATAGCTGGAAGAGCTAAGATCACTCCCAGTTATATGGGTTTTTAAAGGACATATGCTGGTGTAATTTTCCCTTTATTAGAATTTTCATGCAAACACTTTTTCATGTTAATACTTGAATCCCTACCTATTGAATTCCTTGAATTTTCACTTGGATGCTTGTACTTTTGTAGGTATTGTTACTTTTTTACCAGTTCATGTTATTTGTCTCTTATTATGGAAAATAGATGGAGGCAAAAGTTCATGATTCCTTGATATCTCCTGTTCTACACTGAATGGTCAAGCTGAGAAGTTTCTGTTTCAAATAGAACAGAAGTATTGGTGCTGGTTTTAAATTGGATTTGACTGCCAATTTCTGATCAATCTCTTGCATACTAAATTTTAAACAGTTGTATGGGTTCAACATACTGATTACATAATATGTGGTTATTATTAAGTAAATGTGTGAATATTAAGATTGCCCTTTAATGAGGCTGAAGTCCTATTTAATTCATGGGTACGTTCATATTAATATGAACGGTACGATAGCTGGACATAACATGGGTGTGACATGTGAACTGAATGGTTCAAGGTGAGGCCATGAGTTGGTTGACTGTCGTCACTACAGAATCACACATAATGCCAAAGGATGAGCCTCATGCAAGGGCAGGGTGTTGCCTGCGAGACCTTCTGGTTCTGGTTGCAGCCAACAAAAGTTAAACTGCTGATGCACCAGTAGGTCAAGTCAATGGAGGTGGGATTTTTCTGTGTGTCTGAACCAGTACTTCTTAAACTGTGATCTGTTTCCTATGCATGAAGGCATCATAACACTTCAAGTGATGGGTAAAAAATGATTCCAAGCAAAGTAAAGACCTGTATTATACACAATCATCTACTATTTGAAACCGTGCTAACAAAAAGCGGGGGGGAGAAGGGAATATATAAAAATAGTAAATATATATGAAAATTTCACCAAACTGTTACTAGATATTAAGTGAAAATTCTTATGACAATTCTGCATAGGATGGACTTTGGTATTTTCTGACAAGTTTCCCTGGATCCTTTAGAAAAATGGAAGGAAACCACAAATTACAAAGGCTGAGCAGGGCAGAGTTTGAAAGTGATTTGTGTTTCCATAGAAAAAGTAACTCCTCTTGCAGTTCTTGACTAGAGAGACAGAGTCACTGTAGAGTGAATTACTGTCCTAGTTTTTGCTGTTTATTCTAATTTATTATTTTTTTTTTCATTGACTGTTCTTGATATAGTTCTGGGGTAAAAATATTTCTCCATGCAGACAAAGAGGCTGGGATACAGTCCCCAAATCACTAGTTTGCTTTCTGAGTCACAGGATTTCTTGAGGTAAGCAGTACCCTATTGTGACAGAGCCCTGAATATAAGTCATAGGTAACAACTCTTAGTAATATGGCTTACAAAGATTTCACACATCTTGTTTAGTCACTTAAAGATCACATTATGTGGCATTTCAGAACCTTTGTGTATTTATAGCTTTCTGGTCTCCCTTTGTGTCCCTGCATATTAATCAAAGGTACATTAACTCAAGGAGATTTTTTTTTTTGTACACTGCTATAGCAACATACTTACATGAATCAGCTCCAACCAGCAAAAACTGAGAACTTTAAAACCTTTTTTCCATTTTAATTTAAGATTTCTTGTTTTAATTGTCTATGGTGCTAAAGCTGAGCAGAAAAATTGCCAAGAGAAAATCAGGAAACTGACACACTATAGAAGGAGAAACAAGTTAGGGCAGGTAAAATCTGTTATTCTCTTCCTCTGCTTCCTGAGCACTGAAAACCTTGTCCAACTTCACAAATTATTCCCTCAGTTTCCATAAAAGATTCTTCCCACTACTTCTTCCTACAAGCCTGACTTGTTTTATGTCCGAAGAACACCATTATAAGTACAAAATTCAAAAGCTGCTTTGGCATCATTAGATAAAATGCTAATTTACTTTTACTTGAGATATTCTGGAGGAGAAAGTACAGACATTTTGCAGTAAGTTTGCAGGTTATTAATATATTATGTCTCTTTTCTAGTTTCAATTGACAAATTACCTTTGTGAGAAACAGCTTCTTGCTTTGTTTCTATTTCTTTTAAAAGATTTTTTTTGTGCAGTTCTTGTCTAGTAGGTAGGATATACTGTATAATGGAAAGCAAGCTTCAGGATTTACTACAATCAAACCAAAGACTTTTAAGTGCTTTGTCATTGACAAAAGGAAGGAATTTGTTGGAAAAGAGATATACTCTAACTAAATACTAAACATAATGAACAAACCCTTTTTAAGGTCCTCTAGTGATTACAGAAACACAGAGGAGGTAATCATGGACAGGGTTTTTTTGTGGATTTTGTGTTTGTTTGGTGTTTGTGTGTCTGGGGGTGGGGGTCGTGCTTTGTTTTGGTTTGGTTTGGTTTTGGTTTTTGTTTAATTAGAAAAAAATATCTCCTGAGTCAAAGTACCTACGCGTATTTGATTTTCTGTAGAAGCCCATAAGGAGAATAACACACTGGTGAATTATAAGAATAGTCTTGATGGTCAGATTGTGTCAAATTATTTAATTTGTAAAAAATAGCACAATGATAGACACAAGAATTTTCATGTACTCTGTATGTGAAAATATATACTCTATGATGATGTGATAAGTCGCACTGTTTATGTAAGTAGGAGTATCTTAAATGATGGGTGCCTCATCAGTGTCAAATTCAATAGTATTATTTTCTAACATCTGGGGCTGGCAGAATTCCCTTTTTTTGTTGTTGTTCGCAAATAATTCATGTAGCATTTCGCATTCTGCATGTGGTTTTTACTTCTAGGAATCCATAGGGCAGCATGGGTAAGTAATTAATAGAGTGTTTATTCTAACTGTTCAAAAAACATTATATGTGATGTATTTTCTCTTCATCATTTGACTGAAACCTTTAAAAAATAAACAAACAACAACAAAAAAGCCTGTTAAAAATATGACTAAGACAATAGGTTAACTACCCACAGCCCTTATCTGAACTGTAAAAAACGCAGTAACTGTAATCTTTTTTTAGCACAACCTGAAGGGAAAAATAACTGATGGAAGGCATTTCAAGTACACACCATTAAATTCCTTGGGACTTGCCACTCTTCATGTGTGGAAATACAGGGAAATATTCAGATGTGTTGTGTGAATTAACACTAATCCTGGACCTATTTCTCAATGGGTTCAATTCTATTGGTGAATTTCCAAAGATAAGCCCTCTGCTTTACTTTTTCATTTTTCTGGTTGGTTTGTACAAGAACTTTGCTCAAATGATAACTCTGCTACTGGATACTAGGTATTTTTTTGCTTTCCTGAATATGTGATAGGGAAGGAGAAGAACTCAAGGTTTTTGAATTGCAGCTGATATGAAAGTAATTTCATCCTGAGAGAAATAGAAGCCCAAAGAGTGAAAATGCTGAAGAGAGAAAGAAGGGTTTATAGAAAGAAGCTAAGCTATGTTAGCTAAGCTATGCTAGTAATGTTGTGTTTTCCTATAGTGTGGGAGAGACCAGTTGACCAACTGATGTAGATCACTCATATCCTGTGACCATCCTATGTACCAGACATGCTCATTAGAACATCATCTGTCTTATGGTGCTCCATTTGTTAAATCCTTGTCTGTGTTCTCCTGAAATGATCAGTGCAACGTCAAACAGAACTGACCAACTCCTTAACATTTCCGAACTGTTATAAATTGCAATTTGAAGTGGATTGAGAAAGACAGCATTGGTGACTGTAAGAGTAGCAGAGTCAGGTGAAGGGTTATGGTATTTTTCTTTGACAAAAGTCAGTGCTCAGTTGAGATGTCTGCATTTTGAGCATTGATATAACATCACTCTAAAACCCTATTCATCTCCGTGTTATTCAAGAAAAACAGTTTAACCAGGAAAGGTGAGAAATCCACAAGGCAAAACCCATGCAAAATGCTTTAAACCTTGATATTTCAGCTGAATAATGTAAGAGACATGACATAGCACTCAGATAGCAGGTTTTTCAGGTAGATCTTCACTGTGAAAAGCTGCAGTGGCAAGAACTGGATAAGAACTAGTAGCTCTCAGGGTGTGTTACCGAAGCCTCTGCCAACAGCCGTCCTAGAAAAGAGGCTGATAGACCTCCTTAGCTCCACCTTTGTGCACAGGTAGTAGTCCTGAGTATCAGCAAGTGCTTCACCATCTGCACTTCAACTGAGAAGCTCCCAGAACCTGTCCTTAGGCATTTGTGTTATCATTTATTGCTGGATATGAGATTTTTTTTTTTTTCTGTCTTGTTAATGCCATAGTTGGCATTAGTGCTATGAAAGCCAGCTTTATTGCCTGAGGTGTGTTTAGTCTCATATGCTCTGTGGCCTTCACAGTGCAAGCTTCATCCCCACCAACGCCAACCTTTTTCAGGGATTTACAGTGTTCCTATTTGTCATTGTTTGGACATTTCCAGTCACTTAAGAGGAAGAGGTCAAAGAGCAGAATGAGTGAGGCTGTTGCTTGGACACTGATAGGTCTTCTAAGGACAGGAGAAGAGTAAACTCTGTGATTCTCACCATTTTTGATTCATTATGGGAAAAAAAGCCAACACATACTTCAGTTAAAGCTATTCAAGAAATCATCCAGAGGCTAATTTTGAGAGAAACCAGGCAAATAGTAGTGCAATTTCTTTATGTATCCAGTTTGGATAAGTCAGCAACAAAAAAAAGAACCACTTGCAAGGTTAACTGCAAAATAGTACTGAGAATGACACTTACCAAGTCTTGTCTTTCAGAAAATAAAGCAAGAGAGAAAGAGGAAACCAAATTTGAGCAAAGTGTAATAATATCAACAGTGTTATGCTTCAGGAGTTTGCATTTTGGATTTGTGTGAGTTAAGAATTTTGCCACTCATATCTACAAAGGATGTGAATTAATTTGGGACTATGACCCCTAAAACGGTCTCTATTCATTGGGGGTCTACATGCAAGGTGCTCCCACTATGGTCCATGGAGACCTTGCATTCAAGATAGTTGCCCTGACAGAGGTGCTATTGTGCCTTTTGAGTTGTCCTAGACTTTCCAAGACATTCATGTAGCCAAATATGAGGTGGGACCTGTGAAAGACCAGAGTCCCTATGCACAGGTGACAGAAGGATGGGAGGGGTAACCTCAGACGTCTTAAAGGCACTTTGTGTCTTTGTTTAAATAACAAACCTCGGTCTTAGGTATGAGCTTTAGAGAAACATGAATTGCTTGCTAAACTCCATTGACTATGTTCATACCTGGAACCCCTGAATGGGTGTTTTGGATATCACAAAGTAACTCAGAGAGTACTACGTGTCCACATCTAGGCATGTGAACTGAGCCCTAGATCTCTATTAATTATAATGGGAACTTGAACACAAACCTGAATTTGAGTACCTTATTCTTGAAAAAAATGCCATCCAAAGTGTCCAGCCATTTCCATTTGCTGAGCTTGAATCATTAGGAACCAGATGTTTTTCTATAAAAAGAAGGAAAAAAGACCCATAACACCTGCTTCAGCAATCTCAAGTTTCCATGAAAAATATCAAGCAAATAGAAAGCTAAACTGAAGGACATAGATTGGAACTAGTTGTAGACTACTTTGGCCGAGTTTTAAAAAGGATATTGCTGCAGTGATGAAACCTCTTTTCAGAAAGTTCCAGTACTAAGAAAATACCCTCAAAAATACATTCCATAATTGTACTCTGCAGGCTTTAGTAAGATGTGGATAAATATCCCATCCCACAATTATATTAGGAAAGGAAAGTTCTATAGATTGGTTTTGCAGAAGCTGTTTTGTTTGTATGTCAAAGTGTTTGTCAGTGCCTCACAACACATACAGTGAATTCTGGATTTATGATTCACCCTTTTCCTTCAGCACAGACACTGTCTGTGCTTTTCAAGCTACTTAATCAATCTGTCATAATTTTCTTCCTCTCTTCTCTGAGACTTTGTCTTTCCCCATAATTTTTCTTCACTGATAAATACCTGAACTGCATGGTGGGAAACTTGAATTGGGAAATTTTTAAGAAATAAGCAAGACTGATTTTTTTCTCAGTGCCAGTTTGCCTGGTGTTGTGGTTTATTCTGGTGATTATGAGGATCTATTACTTAGGCATTTGATTTTATCTTCATCTTGAACCTGAAACAACAAAAGATAGGCAGTTCCTTTGTTCCCATCCACAGGATGCTTGCTTCCTTGCTAACTTCATCACTGAGCAAGTCAGGTGTTTGTGGTACTTGTGTTTTTAAAGGCTGTCAAGTGATACATTGTGCTTCTTCTGTCTTTACATGAAAGCTAGCAGTTTTGACTGCTGAAGGGCCTTTTGGGGAGACATAATGAAATTTCATAATGTGGTGGTAGCCGGCAGCCACATACATAGCTGCATGTCAAAAAGATGTGTGAGTCTAAAAAGGGACAGCAAAACATAAAATTCTTTGGCCCTATTGATTATTTTAGTCTTCAGTGTATTACTTCATTCCCTCTTAATGTTTCAAAAGATTTATCAGCTTTGTCTGTGACCTTCACTGGAATTTGATCTTTCATCTTAGACATTTTAAGCCAGTAGCTCATCAATATTAGCAGCCTGAAGGGTTAGGCTTGGTTAAAAGGCTGCTTTTAAAATTTTTTTTTGGAAAGCACAAAGTTCCAAATTGGTTTTTTCCCCCCTTGCTATTGTGCTGATGTAATCTGCTGAAAGTTATGTGTACATAATGGCCTGAGATACCGGGTACCATGCTAGACCAGGAGTCATTTTTATGTCAGACTGCTCCAGTACCATTAAAGGAAGTGCATCATTACTGTCATGATAATTCCACTACTTGAACATAAAGGATCAATATGCTCCTCCCCAAGGCAGTAGAATATCTATAGTATTCTCAGTTGGTTTTTACTGTTTCAGTATATAGCCGGAAGAGAGAAAGGTGATAAGATTCCAAGCTTGCTCATTCTTTCTCATTCTCTGCTGGACTAAATATAATTAGAAAAAAACCTGCATACATGACTGATGTAAATCTGAATTTTGCTAAAGAGTCTGGATTGTACAAACAGAATAGATGTTTCAGAAATCTCTCAGCTTTTGTACTTCATTTTTTAGGATAATGGAGTATATGATGCAGCCATCTGTAATGGAACCTATATAATATTGGACGATATAATGCAATGTAGTTCTTGTTAGCCTAGGATGTTACTTACTTTATAATAAGAAAGAAACTCGCATATAAGAGTTACTCAAGTGTTCACATAATGGTACACTCTGGTTATACAGTATCGTCTGTGTTACTTCACGTAAATAAACACATCTTACTGTAGTTATTTTAGTATGTAGGCAACTTCAGCATCAGGCATTTTCTTAGGATTTGAATTGTTTTTGAGGATTTTAAAAAAATCTTTATGGAGACACATAATTCCACACTCTTCAGTTTGTCTCAATCTTTCACTACACAGTGACCATCTGAGAGTGCTGTATTCCATGCAAGTGATTGTGTTTAAACTGAAGTTTTCCTTTATGTTAACATTTAATTTCCTTCTCCTCCACCAAGCCTCAGGCAAGGCTCTCCTTTGGTCTTTCTTGCCACAGTATTGTACACCATGATGAAGTATAGCTTTTCATGTGACACAATATAGTAATCAGCAGTAAATTACACACCTTAAAATTACCACTCCCAATCACAATGCCTAAAACAATGTGATAATTGCTGTCATAGGAACATGGGAAAAAATAGGCTAGTCATTAAACAAATATTATGATCATTAATAACAAGTGCTATGTGAAATAACAATTCTCTACCAATCGCTACCCTAGTGCAAATTTCAGATTCTCTTTCATTAGGCAAACTGGCTGCATACAGCTAGAAAAGGCATAAACTTGACAAAATATTTTGACTATTAACAGGTTTTGCATTGTGCTTTGTACATCTGTACTTTTCCACATACATATATATGGGTTTCTATGTGCAGCATTGGTCACTTGCATTGTCAAGCCTTCCATGTTAAAAAGGAAACTCACACAAGGAAACTACATCATGTCACAAACAAGAGGTGCTAGGGCCACCTTTTTCATGTTGCCCGCAGATTTTTTAGTTATAAAGGGCAAGAGCACTGGACAGAGAAGAAAAAAAAAAAGGAGAATCTACTGGTTAATTTGGTGTGAGCTTAGAAGGGTTTTCTCCGGTGGAAAAGGCCAGCCTATAAAGAGCTTTGGTGCCTGCTTTTTCTGTGATAGAGATGCTCAACCATAATATCAGGAAGCCGAAGTCTTCTTATCAGTGCAGATAGGGAGAGAATAAGGCAGAGCTGTGTGCACCTTCTACATGTCAACAGATGTTGTTGTTTAGAGCCTTAAATCCCACAGTTAGCAAAAAATGTTCCTTCCCTGCATAAGTAGTAAGGAAACTTGTCCTGTCAGTGTATTGCCTACATTTTCTGCAGTAAGGAAATGTGATTCTTCATTCACATTAGAGCACAAGCTTAAAAATAAAGACAGCTCTCCTCTTCCTATCAAATAATCAACTGGTTAACGTAGCAGATATAGATGTCCAAATAGAAATCTCTCACCTGCTAAGGAGAAGCTGAACTAGAGGCTTTGTAGCATTCATGAGGAGCACTGCTGAGATTTAAATTCTGCAACTTTTAGTTCTACATGGGCTTCAAATCTAAGTATCACTTTGTGCCTCTCAAGAATTAGAAAATAACCTTCAGCTCTTCCCTTTTTGTTTGTTTCCTCATTGACAATGAAGGTTTTCAGCAGGAAGGTGTACCTCCGATAGATGCCTGACAATTTTGGGTTGTAGGAACAGGTTGTAGGAGGCTGAGTTACCTGTGCCAGGAGGACCAGTACCTCCTGCAGATTCTACAAATGCTCTTATTCATGCCTTTATTGAGAGGAAGATGGAGGAGGAAGTGATAACTTTTTTTTGGTGCATTTTTCAAGCTTTTCCAAGGAGGTGATGCTCACTAGTCCAAGCTGTCCCAAGGAAGGCAGAGGCAATTAATTTCTGAAAAAGATGGACACCATTAGCTTGTTAGGAACTCATCCCAATGCCATCCTAGTGGGCAGGTATGAACAGGGGAGTGAAATCCTGTGTTTTTTTCCATTTTTCTCTATCAAAAACAAACAAGAAGGCCAGTAAAAACCCAAACCAATCCCATGCAAAATATTTATTAACCTGTTTTACAAATGACATATGTTAATTTGTATGTGTCCAACTAATCTTTCATGCACTATAAACAAGTCCTTATTTGCCTCCAGTTATTTCTATTTCTCCTTTTTAATGGTAATTTCCCAAGTTAAAAACAAGCCTGATAGCTACCTCTAATCTTTATAGCAATGGCTTGTAAAATATTCAAACTGAGTAATTTATTTTTAATGATCTGTAGCTCTGAAACTGTTTAAGCAATGTACTTTGTACTCTGCAGAAAAATTCTCCTTGGTCCCCAGGGCAAACTTGCATTTTTTCAGACCAAGCCAATTTTGAAAAACAAAATGTTTATTAAAAAGGAAGAGCTACAGAGAGGTAGACAGAGCAGGGCAAATAGTGTTAAAAGCAGTGACTAAAATGGTCCCTAGTGACATTTTAAAAGAGAATACTATTGAGGCTGATTTTTAATTGATTTGAAAGCTCTCTGATAATTTTTACCTAGGAAAGGTTGGTAGGAAAGGTTCTTAAATAAGAATTTCCTTCATCATTTAAACAGATGGGAACTTAGCACACTGTGTTCATATGTAAGTGAAGTATTCAAAGTGAAAGCTGTTTAAGAACTAGACCTCTAACATAGAAACTATTGTCAGGTGCATCTAACATACCGAAAACCTGTTCTAGAAGAAGTTGCATCCCATGGTGTCTTTGAGAAAGATTTTGCAGTGAGATGTAAGTTAAATGAAAGACATTAAGTGCTAAAACAACTTTTGAAGACTCAATAAGATGTAAGTAGCATCACACAGGAAAGGCATTTATTGATTATTGAGCCCCTGAGAGGCCTATTTAGCTTGCCTCCAAAAGAAGTTCCAATCTTTCCTTCATTTTTACAATTTACATTACCTATATATCATTTACCTTATCCACTGAGACAAATCATTGCACTTTATCCTTGGTACCTCTACCTGGTTTCAATGAATACACATGCTGCCTTACATGCTTATCTTTTGTATATCAGATGAATATGTTTTCCCCAACATTTTGGTGCTTGAACACCATCCTGCTCTCCCTTAGCTGCTTGGTTATAGACCTAGGACCTCACCATGGTTTCAGGAGCATAGTTTCTCTGACTGGGGACTGGTACATGGAACTACTCTGTTCCCTTCTTTGCAGAAGGATTGTACTTAATGCTGCTAAAAATGTCCTTCCTTACCTGCAGCCTAGGTTTATTAAGACTTTTTCAATATTCTCATCATTAATTAGATAATTTGAGTTGATTATGACATGAGAGGTCACATTTAATTTGACATTATTAATTTGGTACATTACTAATTCTATATCCTTTTTCCTGCTGATACAACTTAATATTAAAGCATCAAGCTTGATACTCCTTGTCACTTATTCAAACCTCAGAGGGGATTGCTAAATTCTCTGTCCTTCTGTAACAGATAAATTTAATTCCATGCAATCATTTGTGGTGAATTTCCCTTTTCTCTTTAGTCTGGAAGATATTTTCAAAACAAGAAACCTGCAATTTCTCTCCTTTTGGAATATAAACACTGTTTTTTCAGTCAGGCTGAGAAACACCTTCCTGTCTGTGGCAGAGCAAAACACAGCAAAACTGAACTCAGGAAGCTGTGTAGACTTTTGTGACAGAGAAAATGGCCAAGATCATCAAGCTTGAAGTACAGGGCTGACAGGATATGATTACACAGTAAAATGCACTTTCTGGCCCTTCTCTAAAATCCAGACTGGCAGTGCAAGATTTTCAAAGGATATATGCAGAATTCTTCAAAATATAAAATTCTGGAAGCTATCTCAGAAGCAGGACAGATAATATATATATATTTTTTTTTTTTCCATTCTATTCCTCTCCTACATTGATTTCACTGTCACTAGCAGTTTTGGTACATACATCCTGTACACTATGAATAGAAATGCTGCGTTTTGAGATTCTGTTTTCTTGAAGTTACAAGAAGTGAATCATGCTAATTTCACATACAGAAAATAAATCAAGGCTAGGGATATTTAGATAAATTCAAATAGAATAAAGGAGTTGCAGTATCTCACCACCTGTTTGGCTTTTCAAAATCTTTTCTTTTCAAGATTCACAGAGATAGTAATGGATACTATTCATCAACTGAATAAAGAAGTAAGCACCAGCAATGCAAAAATATTTACATAACTATTATAAAAATTAAGATTTTTATTTTTATTTTACTTTTGGGATGAGAGTAATAATAGATGTGAAAAACAAGTGGGAAGTGACTCAGAAAATCTCCATGCAAATTTTTATTTGTGATGGTGTTAATATTTTCACTAAATAGATAGAAGAAAACCACAGTAAGAATTCCAGACATAATTAAAATGCTGAACAATTTCAAGACAAAACCTTTTTCTTTAGGAGAAAAGCACTTTATGTAAAAATGTCTTGCAGGAGAAGACATTTTTTTCTAAAACTTTAAATTAATGAAAAAAATCTTCTCAAATTTCTCTTTTACTTTTTTTTTTTTTTTCTGTTGAAGAGAGAACTTCCCTTTCAGGACAATTTTATGCATACTAAAAATCACTTAAACTTACTTTCAGTTTGTTATAGTTTATCAGCTTTTTTTTTTCTTTTGACTAAAGCAAATGTGTGATTGCATTTCCCTACCTGCTATGTCTCTCCAAAGCATTGTTTATAGACACATAAATTTCTTAACATAAAAAACATTTTGTCTGTTTTCTGATGGCAACTGCAAAAGGCTGTAGAACATCTACTATTCCTAGAATTGTTTCTTCCTTGGAATGAAAAACATGCAACTGTGGTCTCTTGGGTGTAAGAGAATGTATTTATTTTCTCAGAGCAGAGGGAAAACAATGAATTTATCATCAGGATTTATGTCATGTACACCTCGGGGAAATAGGAAGAACGTGAACAGCCCATCAGAACTGTCAAAATGTGAGTTACATTAGTTACAATCAAGAACCAGCAACAGATAAATTTTACCAACAATGAGACATAGAATGGGATATGTAAAAGTAACATCATTATACACAGAGAAAGAGACGACATAAATGGTCAGACACCCCTCTCCACTGTAAGAGACACACTGGCTCTTTCCTCTTCACAGTTGTGTTTTTGTGTCCAACAATTGCATTCTCTGCTTTGCCTGCTGTCAATTTGCCCACCAGCACGATCAGATTTAATGGTCTGTAATTTGGGGATTCCTCCTGAGTCCCCTTTTTAAAAATTGGTTTCAAATTTGGCACATTCTATCCTTCCAGCACCAAGGTTAGCTGAAATGATACGCCACACACAGCAATTAATTCAGCAACCACATAATTTAATTTCTTCTGGCTTTGGGTAAAAGAAGCTGATGTTAGCACAGGTGCAAGTCATTTTCCCTCTATTGCTGTCTCTTTATCTTACTTTTTCTAAAAACTGGTCATCTATCACTCCATCATTTTTTTGGTAAACCACTGGCAACTGTCTTTAGTTTTTCTTTTTTTCAGTTTCAAAATATTTCAGTCAGACAAATTGTGGGACGTATGACTTATTTCAGCTTTCCCTGTTCAAATTCTGCTTTTTTTTTTTCTTTAGTAGGTCTCACTGATTCTTCTGTTTAAGCCCGCTGGTATTAAGGAACAGCAGAATGGAATCCCTCCCATATAGTAAAAAATACCATAGTGGTATTTTTTAATAGTTGTAATACATATGTTGTAAAAGTCAACATAAACCAAAATGTCCTGGGAGCATTTTGCCCATTAAACTACTGTTTCTTAATATTCTTCTAAGCAGCTTCCTTATCTGTACCTAGTTCCAGTTTCTGAAGTTAAGTGCTCCCATGTCGATATTTTTGTTGTAGCTGTTCTTTTCAGGACACTAACTGTGCACATCTTCTGTTCTGTGTCACTGCAAGCAGGTTTTGGAAAGGATTGATCTCTCAGATCATGTCAGTACTTTTTACACAAAAATATGATGTTGCCAAGGGCAGAGGATGAAGAGTAGTACTCTTTTCTCTGAGATTAAGGGGACAGTCAGAGCCTAGAGCTAAGTAAATGTATTTTCAGATTGCTTTAGCAGTGCAGGAAAAACACACTACCTGACAGTAACATAGTGGGACACTTGATCATATGTCAGCATCCCATAGTTGTATATGAAAAACATGCTTTTTTACAGAGAGTTATCCGTTGCAACACAGAGATGTTATATGTAAATGCAACCTGCAGTTCTGTTTTACATAAGGATGTTAATGTTTTATCAAGCATAGTAAAACAGTACATCATTTTATCAAAATAATTATTCACTGAATAATTATGCAAATTTAAAAGCTTAGCATATCAAAACAGACATTGTTTTAAATGGGATAGTTGCTCTGAGAAATTGTGAAATTCAGCATGTGATATTTACACAGTCAAAGAGGAGTCAAGTAGTAAAAAACCTTTTTGGTAAGTGAATAAAAAAATCACAGAAGTGATTTTAACATGAGTCACAGGTGACTCCTTCAGTATCTACGTGGCAGGCACCTAGGATTTTGTGACACGAGGACAAGCAAGCTGATCCAGCTGGCATCAAGATGTGGTCCTGAGCAGCTATGACCACTTGTGTGTGTACTAGTGACAGGAAGTTAATGATAAATAAATTTGATGGGTTTAATCTTCAATAATGATTACAGGTGAAAATACTTATAATTATCTAATATCCTCTCTGGGGTTAATTCCGAAAACATTCTAGTGCTACATGTGCTAGCAGTCTGTATATGAGTTTTTAAGTTGCATTGGAACTAATACAAAAACGCCATTAATTTCAAATCGACAAAGGGTAGTTTCCTTTGACTGAGAAAAATCATACAAAGTAGTATCTCTTCATGGCAGCTTTTATTTCATAAAAATAACTTCAGATTGTGTTTTCCTAGGAGACAGTATACTCTTCAGCTTAAAAACATTAATGATCCCACTTGGGAAAAACATAGTGAGGAGACAACTCATTCTGTAAGTGAAGGCTTTGAGGGCCCAGGCTGGACTTTTAAAAGGGACAACAATCATGTTTCAGGCTTTTGATCGTATATTTTGTCATTCCCATTTTTTGAGATTTCTCTCATAAGACACAGGAAAGCAAAAATATAACTGCAGTTCGTGTATTTTGTGTTGTCTCTGTGGAAAGCTGTACCATATTCCTGCTTCAGTTCTCAGGCATATTTCCATCTGAGTTGAAGAACTGGGCCCCCCTGTTCAACAGCTAAGACTTAATATAGTAAGATAAAAGAACTACCTCTTATTTACCTGTGTAAGCAAGAACATGTATTGCCATCTATTTGCCCTGGCTGAATACCAAGCAAGTGCTTTAATGCATTTAAAAAAATGTTACTTTTTCTAGTTATTTTCTTTCTGCAGAATTCTCTAGTTCTGCTGAGGACATGGGAAGAAAATGACTGAACATCAGGAGGGTACCTCTTCCTATGTGAGAAGGAAGGATGGAAGTTATCAGAAAAAAATTTTTTCTTCTGAGTCTTCTAGGCCAATATTTCAGAGCTAGGAGATTTAGAAATGTAAACCTTGTATGCTAAATGAAACTTTTCATTTAGACTTCCTAGGGTGTTAGAGTGAGAATATTTTAGATATTTTGTGCTTAATTAGGAGTGATATTAGCACTCATGGCGATAAAATGTGACTAAATAATTTTGAAGTCAGGTATTCATATTAGTTAAAATGTGCAGAATGTGAAGAACGATAAATACTATTTGCTAGGCAGGATTAAAGAAATAAATAAGTTGTTACAATGAACCCCAAGGACTTGAGATGTGTCTAATCTATTTATAACCCTCTCTTCTCCTCTTAAAAAGCAAATCTTTACTGGAAAAATAATATAATGAAATTCAGCCTGATGCAGAGAGGTCAGTTTCAGGGACTCTTGTCCCTGCTGGCAAGTGACTCAGATGATAAATTGCTAGTACAAATCATCAAACTGATGCCTGGCAAGAATTGTAGCTAGCCTTGTTCAGTACTTTTTAATTAAAAGAAAAAAGAATTATTTTTTTCTTAAGGAAGAGTGCTGCAGAAGGAATCAGGTAGAGGGCACAAGAAACAGGGGAAAATGGTCTAAAAGGCTTCTTTACATCTCAGCCAAAACCAAGAGTCCTGACGGTAATGTCGTTGGGGATGGGAGGGGAAAGAAGAAAATGACCCTGATCACTGTAACACAAGCTCCAGGTAGCTTTCATATGGCATTTCCCAGATTTTTGTGCAGCTGTTGTAGTAATGATAAGGATAGACTCCATTGCCTCCTAATAGAGAGGGTTGAGGGCATAGGCTGAGATTACTTGAAAAAGGAATATTTTTAGTTTAAAGATCTGAACTTAATTGAGGCTAGTTAAGCGCATGAACTTCTTGGGAAAGGGCCAAGGTTTTCCACCCCGCAAAATGGCATCCATAATCAAAGGAAACTGGGAATTCTCCAGAACCACAGGGCAACCCTACAGTATGTCAAAACAAGATATTTACAGATGTAATGTAAACATCCTGGTTTGAGAAACTCTGGTGGTGATACAGCCAAAGACCTCTGCTGGATTTTCTAAAGGACTACTCTGCTGAATGAGCATCTGAGGTCTACAGCAACAGGTCCTCCTGCACAGAAGCACAAGACTGCAGATGCCAGGGACTCCAGACAGGAAAAGTAACAACAACAACAAAACAAACAAAGGAAAAACACCCCAACAACCAACCAATCAACCAAAAAAAAGACCAAAAATCAACAAACCTCCCCCCCCCAAAAAAAAACCAAAACCAAAACCAGAAAAAACCCACAACACAAAACAACAACAACAACAGCAAAAAACTGAAACAGGAACAACAACAACAACACTAAAACAAGACACCAAAAAAATTTTCTCTGTAGTTATGGAAAATTTCACAGTCAGGTTGCACTTTTGAGAATATCTTTTGCTTGTAAGGGGAGCAAAGTGTTTGATTCCCCAAACCAGAATTCACATAGACAGAAATAGTCCTGCCCTAGTCGATAACAAACTAGCTGAAGAACTATAGCTGGGCAAAATAATTGCAAAAAGGGTCCTGACTCTTCTCTCTAACAAATAAAGGATGTCCTAAACAATTACTATAAGGACAATGGTCTTATCAGGGTTCTGTGAAGCTGAAGAAAATAATTAGGCTGTCTAGATGAAATTAGTAATTCAGGCAGCTCTCTTAAGACAGGCAAAATAGTAAATATTCAGTAAGGGTAAACTTCTGGTGAAGTTCACATTCAGTTCCAGTGCTCCCCTGTTTATTCAGGCTTTTTAACCTTCTGGAGTACATAACCCATTACATACCAGGACAAACCACTAATGTGTGAAGCTACAACAGCCTGTCAGTCTCTTGGTCTCTTTTCATATAAAAATGAAAATAAAAATGCAATCCTTTGGTAATGTTTCAGCCAAATTCTTCAGGCACTGGGTAGTTAAAAAGCAGTGCTGGGTGAGATGGTTGCTTATTTTTGCTGCTGTTTTTTGGTTTTTTTAACTGCCTCTATTGTGTGCAGAGATGAACGGAATGATGAATGTTGACTGATTCAGGGAATGAGTTGAGTATGCTCTTGCTTTCCCTAATTAGATTGAGTCAACTCATATTTTGCTAGATGGTGTCATTAGATTCAAATCTAGTTAGAATCATTAATTTTATTTGTATTAACTTATTTCAATGAATTATTTTGTTTTATTGTGTTATTTTTACCTTATATAAAGAAAGATAGCATTCCTCTCTTATTTTGTTAACTATACTACTTGGATTTTTTTTGCTGGAAGATTTCAGAAGATCTTTAATGTCAAATTTCTATCTTTTTTTTCTTTTCTTCTGTGCTTTTCCCAGTATGTCCTTTGAGCTCCATCAGTGCTTAAAATGAGTGAGAATTTTGTCTCAAATGTGTCCATTAAGAAAGGTTTTCAGCTTTAATATGATTTATTTAAAACATGTAATTAATCCTTAAAGAGGACTTTCAACTTTTTGTTGTTACTGTTCTTTTTAAAATATTGTGAAGATCAATCTTGCATCCTTTCAAAGTCAGAACTTAAAAGTCATAGCAATGATGTTAGTATGTTTTTAAAGCAAAAGACCATATCCACACCAAATTGGTATTTTAACCTATAATCAACCTAAGCTTTTGTCAAAAACAGAATGTGGGATATTTCAAATTGGGAAGATATACCTAGACTAAATCCTGGTGGGGGTGGTTTGGGGGGAGTTGACTGAAAGAAGAAATATCAACTTCTTCAGGACACCTTGCTACTGCCGGCAAGGAGAATACATCTTATTAACAGAAGCTAGAATCCATCAGACAGCCCTTTGGGAGATGTCAGAAGCCTGAGTGTTCTTACCAGGCCTGAGAAGACTGGCTTAACCGTGAAGATTGTCATACAACCCGGTGCTAGGTGATGCTGAGTAGAGATTCACAGAGTCCATCCTCCTCAAGGATATTCAAAACAACAAAGTGTTCCCTCTTGGAGACTCTCTGTGGCAACTAGTGGTACAGCACTGACTGGCAACTAGTGTTACAGAAACAGTCAGCTTTCACTATTTAATAGTAGACAAGTGAGAATCAGCAGCTGAGAGCAGGGACTAAAGAGCATGAAGAAGTAAGTTTAAAATAAGTAGATAAAAATTCCCATAGTTCCAGATAGATATGAACTTTTCACTAGTGTATTGAAGAATCAAACTGTCTCTCTGTACATATGCCTGTGTAAATGTGCCATTTATACCTCTTCCCCTGAAAAGGTTTCAGAGATCTCATCCATACTACGCTGGCTGTTGGAGGAAATTCTGTGGGAATGGGCCAATAGTCTCCTCTTCATAATTCCTCTTACTATTGTTTCCAGCAGCCCTGTAGATCCAGGCTGGGCCACTTACGCACAGTTATCTACAGCCCCACTCAAGGTGCACTAGGATAAAAAGCAGCATCTTGCTAGAACCTAACATCAGGTACTCTCACATCTCTGTGACAAGATTGGAGTCTGTGGGTTCACCATAATTTCCATAACCTTCTAACTAAAAGGCTAATGCTGTCTCTGCCTAGTCTAAGAGAGAGAGAAAGAGTAAGACCTTCTTGTCCAGGTAGGGGACCTGGCTGGGAAAAACTGTGGCATATTTTTGTCTTGTTAAAGGAAGCCACAGTAGACAGTAGACAGTGGGTGCCAATAAAGGTGCATCCCTCCCTCAGCTAGTGTCCAGTGAACATTAGTCTTCAAAAGTGCAGAAGTGCCCCCAGACCAGAAATTTCAAATTACTTTCATAGCATCCAAGCTAGATTCCTACTGTCACTGACTCGTGTAGAAGGTGGAACAAATGTCTATGGATGAGGCATATGTTTCTAGAAAATAAGGTTCAGCCTTATGACCAAAGCTGCCAAATGTCACAGCAGAGAATTGGTTTCTTTCAGGTCCTTGGCCATGGATTTTGTATGTGACACCTATGGCTTAAGTGGTTTCTGATGGTGTACCCCACAATTTTTCAAGTGCCCTAAGGGCCATTTTTGGGAGCAGATTAAGTGGATGTGCTGAGAGCTCACAAACAAAAGACTTCAATGGGAGTATCTTTCATACCAAGAAAGAATGGCGGGCGAAAAAAAGGAAAAATTTAGCGCTCTGAAAAATTAATTTAGAGGGCACTTTCTATAATTTGGGAAGTTTAAAAGCCGTGTCTCTGCATTTCAGTTCCTTGGCTATGGAATGAGGTGATTCATACTGCCTTGTTGCACAAGAGAAACTCATTCATATTTATAAAGCACTTCTGACAGTTTCATGTGGAAAGCCCCAGTGATGAAGCTTGCCAGCCTCCCCTAATGTAGGTCAGTGTAGAGAAAGATAACTTGCTGTTTATATGAGATACTCTGTGATAGCTGCAGACGCCCAGGTCTGTGAGGGAGATCCAGTGTGTCCAAACTTGCTGATGACATATGCAGCAGCATGATGCCATGTGATAACAGTTTTGGTTTTTTCCTCAGGGTTTTTAATCTGGAAAATTTTGTGCAAGAAATATAGTGCTAATGAAATTTTGATGCTCCAAAAAGAAATATTTACAAGCTATGAAGAACTAAACGTTGTGATACAAGTAGAGAAAAATAATTGGAAGCTGTGATTTGAATAGATTAATATTAAATAAACTGAGTGTTAAGTTCTTCATGGCTCCTTTACCGACCTGTAAAATGGATATGTTGTCCAGTGTCAGAAACACAATATTTATTGATGATTGTGATACATTTCAGAAAGCCTGTTTAAGCTGCAAGAGGCATCTGTAGAGAAATTAATCATTTCTCTAGTCAGTCTACACTTAACTGATGTGTGGAGAATAAGACCAGAGGCTATACCATGAATAGCAATGTTACGTACAGGTTGAGTAACTCCTTGTTCATTGAATGAGACAGGAAACAATAAAATATGGTAATTTAATTAAAGCTGCAAATGCACAAGGGGTGAAAAGTCCTGCATAGTCTAGCTTAACTTTTAAAATTTCCTGCTTTCATTTTTGCAGGGTGAATACTCTTCTAATTATGGGGACTTCCACTGTGCCTTATTTTGTTTGTGTCATTACTACTTATTGAATCTCAGTTCATGTTTTGTGCTTATCAGACTGTCCTCAACAGCAATCTCTAGAGGTTGCAGCTCCAGTAGTTTCCCAAATAAAATGGTGGCTCGTGAGAAAGAATAGGTATGACACTGCCTACAGCATTCCAGCTATTCCTGGGCAGGAGCAAGGTGAAAAACTCTCCTGTAGGTAATTCAAGACAGGAAAATACAAGATAGTCAATAGCTGATGGTCTATACCTTAAATATACCCAGTGTCTTAATGGGAAAGTGAAATAGCCCCGTTTATGTGGGGAATGATAAGAAGTGGAGCAGTGTAAAAGAACTTACACTGCAACTTGGAAATGATGTAATAAGATAACAGGGGTCAGAGAAAAAGGGAAAGAGGAAGAAAAAGACCAAGTCATGTCCTCTCCATGTTTCTTTGAGATTGCTCTGAGGTGTTGGCTTAACAAAAAGCAGAAAAGGTAGGTGAACGAATGAGCAGACTACACAGCAGATCTTTTCCTCCATTTTGTAAACAAGTTATTGAAAAACTCTTGTCAGAGATTCCTAGCTGTTACAGTGATCCACTGCAGTGGTAGGCTGGCAGAAACACTTCACTACTGGCATGACAGCTGTGTAACTGTGAGAAATCATGTCAGTCTGCTGGTGTGTCATCATGTTGATGGCAGAGCAACAGCCGCTAGACCTTCCGGTCAAAAATGTACGTCCCTCCTTGATTGCCTTTTCTGTATGTCTTACTGAAACTTGAAGTGGGCACTCCAGGAACGTCCCCTGGGCATAGTTTTTGTTCTCAACAGGAATACTGTTGTGGATCAGGGATCTAAGGTTGAAGAGGTTTTCTGGGAAACTTAATCTCTGAGTTTTTAGGTAAGATATTTATTTGTGTTAAAAGGTTATTCCTGTAAGAGGCAGCATTTATTGTCATAAAGGTATTTGACATATTATAGGACACATTGGACCCTATATTTCTCCTTGCCACCTGCTTTAAAGAAAAACACAGATTTTTTTAAAACTTAAGATCAAAAATTTCTGTTTATTAAATGCTAGTGAAAATAGAAAAAAATAAAGACTCTTTGTGACTGAATGGGATTTGTCTATAGTAATTAATTATTTTTAACATCTAAATATGTGAAAGATTAAGTTACCTTTAAAACAGAAACTGACGCTTTAAAAATTCCTATAGGTCTTGTAAAAACCCGATAAGAATTGAGGTAAGATTACCAGTGCTAATGCTGTAAGACACTGATGTTCTCAATCACCTTAAGGAGACAGAGAGAGAGGAAAATTCAAGAATATTTGAATTTATGTATCTCTCAGAAAGCATGGCTCCCTCTGAGTCACTCACTGCTTTCTGCCTTGGCAACCCGCCAAATACAGAATTCAGTTGCAGGTTTTGCTGCTATTCCTCAGTGGGACATGCTCTAGCACCCCAGGGAATCAAGCTAGAACAGAGAAAAAGGAATGTGGTTTAGCATGAGTGCCACAGGGTCCCCTAAGCTTTAAGCTACCTCAGGGACTCAGGCTCAGTGGAAAAGAAATGGTTCTTGTTGGGAAACTTCATCATTTTAGCGTTGCATCTAGCTCATGACATTGATTCTACATTGTGTTTTCTGGTGGGACCCCCCAGAGGTGTGTATTTGACTCTTGCCGGATGTTTGTAGGGAGCTGAGGGACTGTTGCAGCTGCAAAGGATGTCTCATTTGGCCAGGTGTTGTTTATTGAAAATTGTCTTGTCCCAAGGTTTCATCCTTTTGGTTTCATTTTTGTTTAACTTGAAATCTAATCCCTGTTCATATTCAGCCTGTGGTTTATTATATCAGAGCTGAGTGAGAGGGAAGAGCAGTTTGAATTATTTTTCGTACCGTAATCATTCATAGGTAAAAAACTCCTGTTAAATTCCTCAAGCATAGCAATTTTGACAGCAGTCCTATCAGACTTACACTGGTTCCTAGGTCTGATAGGCAACTGATTATGTTATTTCTAACTTCCTTCTATTTAAGCATCCTACTGTAAGCAGACTTTGCAATCCTGCTGTCAGGAATCGTGTCTCTCTTGAACTCATTTCTCACTGTGCCATGCTGTTTATCTGTATCAGCGTCCTGTAAAATTAAAGACAGATGGGATGTTATTTCAATATTTAATCTTTAGATATGGAAAACTCCAGCTCAACTCTAGCCAAAATGAATCCTCATAGACCATTCAAACATCCCACTATGCTTTTGATTGATATGAAGTGGGTAATAAAAGTCTGTTAATGAAGAATACTGGTGGATTGTGAATTTTTATCATCTTTCTTATGCATATTCTGCAGGCAGATCCAAGTTTCATCTTGTGTTGACAAGGAACATCTACAACTGGATTCCCTTATAATTAAAAACTTTTTTTTTTTCCTGCAAATATAATTGTTCTTCAGATTTACGGTTTTTTTGCTTGTTTGATTTTTTTTTTTGTTTCTTTTTAGTTTTGGGGGGGGGGTTTGTGAGCCATGAAAGGGAAGAAATAACCATGGGAAATCCCTTTAGCTCACTTTCCAAGAAACTTAAGAAAGGGTAATTTTTAAAAACGTGTGTCACGTTTAGTTTAATCTTGCACAAAAATCTGAAATGAAACCAAAGTTCCATTTACACCACTCCCTTAATGTAGCAATTCACTACTTATGGCTGAATGCCTCAGAATTCATGCCTTTTGTCCATTCCCACTTGCAACCCTTTGTACCCAAGTACCAAGACCATGTGACAGGATGTTACAGCCTAAAGCAAGCTGTGGAGCTCTGTCTGGAGGGCTGCAGTGCCTGCAGCTGGAATGGGTACAGTAAGTCTTCATTGAGGCACAAAGTCAAGCTGCTCTATGCTAAGTTAGGTTCTGGAGAAGAGCTTTGCAATGGCACAGAGAGAAGTGAGAAAAGTGGCACTATTTCTCTGTCGTAGGCACTGTCTTTGACTTTTAAGAAAACTTCTCTGTGATGCTTTTTTTTTTTCCCCCCAGTGTTGTATTTATGTATGTGGGACCCAGCAGTATTCAGAATTTGCAAGGAGGGCAAATGTCCCTAGCTGCAAGTGGATAAAGCATATATTTTAGTGAAGGGAGAATTTGCAGTAGCAAAAGTTTTGATAGCACCTGAAAATATGCATGTAATTGTAGTAATAATGAAACTACTGTAAGCATGAAGGAATGGTGGGCACAGTTTTCTGAAATCATATGATATCAAGTAAATACAGAATTGTTACACTATTGAAGAAAGTGTTAGGGAAGTAATACATAAACTGATGCTTTCAATTACAGCAGTGTATACTTATGGGACACAGAGATCCGTTCCTGAACTCAGTCTCTGAATTTTTGCCTTTAGCTGTGTAATTGAGAAAAACTCTTCAGTTACATTGTCACTCCCCTAGTATCAGCTAGCATTTTACTCCATGTAATGCCATTAACTGACTGAAAGGCTTGCATACGGCTTATTAACCCTACCCAAGCTTGTGGAAGGATAGAAATTCATGTGCTATTTGCATTATAGCGTATATACTTTTTCTTTGTCTCTGAAATTAATCTCCCTATCACAAAACCTCCTTTTTGTCCCAGTTTCTTCAGGATAACCTTTGGCAGAGTTAATCCACATCTGTCTCTGTCAGTGACATTATTCAGGTCTATGCACACAAAAGGTCATGTTTCTAACCTTGTTTAAGAGCACAAGTTATTAGAGCATTTCTTATCATATAAAATAAGTCACCTGAAAAGAGCACTTAGTCTCACAAGTGCTGTAGAAAATGTCCAGTGCTCTCCAAGTATATATTACAATGTTCAGTGCAATGCAATCTGCCACAGAGCTTCCCCTTTCACTGGCTTTTAGTTAATGTTTTCTATTCTCATTTGACCTATGGCAACACTTAACAGGCTGTTTCCTAACATAAAAGATGTGATAATGGATCAACTGGATCAATTGGATGGGTCAGTTAGATCCCCTGTGCTGAAAACAGAAGCTGAAGGCATAAGCAGTCATTAAGACAAAATTTAGGAATTCTGTATTTATTTGTACCAGACAGCTAATTATTAGTTCTGTAGGAGTCACCTGTATGAAACTTGAATAATTTACTTGCTCTAGCATAGGATCCTCCCCAGAAGTCACACCATGTGCCTCAGAGCATTGTCCAAATGCTTCTTGAACTTTTTCAGGTTTGGTGCTGCGACCAATTCCCCAGGAAGCCTGTTCCAGTGCCCAAACACCCTCTCTGGGTGAAGAACCATCTCCTGATATATGACCTAAACCTCCCCTGGCACAACTTCAGGCCATTCCCTAGGGTCCTGTCATGGGTCATCACAGGGAAGAGATCAGTGCCTGCCTCTTCATTTCCCCTCACAAGGAAGTTGTAGACTGCAAGGAGGTCTCCCCTCAATCTTCTCTCCTATAGGATGAACATACCAAGTGATCTCATATACTCCTTCTATGGCATTCCCCTTAGACCCTTCACCATCTTTGCACCCATCCTTTAGACGCTCTGCAGTATCTTCACATCCTTCTTAAATCGTGGCACTCAAAACTGCACACAGGACTCAAAGTGAGGCAAGCACCTGCCTCAACCAACTTGAACAATTTTAGGTACTCATCTATGTACCTATCTATCTATCTATGAAATTGAGAAACGTGTTATTCAGGAAGTGCTGTAATGACATCTGATGCAAGGTTTTGATACAATTATTGCGTTAAAAAGAAATCTATAGCCTGAGATGCATGTTATATATCACAGGAGGTTGGGATTATGTATATAAAATCTAATATGCATGTAAAATGTTTGCTGAATTATCCAGCTAATCCAAGTCAAAGATATTCAAATATTAAACTTCCATTGAAAGGCATTATTGGTCTAAAATTCTGATTTTCAGCATATTACTTACAATGGCAATTAGAATGGTGGACTTCAGTACTCCCAGTAATTAATCCTTGGTCTAAACTCCTTCTTTTGGAAGTTAATTGCATGTCTTATCTCCCAGATGAGTAGAATTTTGTGAGAATGTGGTAACATTATCCCAGGCGTCAAACTGCTGAGCAGGCAGGCGGGGAGATGATGCACGTTACTAATGTATCTGCAGTCTGGGAGACTGATACAGTTGGTTCACCTAGAAGCAGGTTTTTTTCATGATATTTTGAAACTGCATGGCTATACTGAAGGTATTACAGGCATATGCTTTCCTATAATAATGGTTAATGGAGAGGGCAAGCCCCACTCCGCATAGATAAGTTTCAACTTTTAGGGCTAGTTATTGTTTGTTCCATTTAGTAGTGTACAACTCTCTTTTACTACAACTGTTTCTTAATTTTAAAGTAGGCTAGTGCTTTGATTCACTAGAAAACCACTCAACCCAATTTTTTTTTTTTCTTTCTCTGTCTCTTGTCATTGTGTGAGAAGGAGTAATGTGAAACTATTTTTACAGAATACTGCAAAGCCTTGCAAGTCTTTTCACCACAACAGGACATTCATCTGCTCTATTATTTACGCCTAAGCCAGTGAGCAACAAAATGTTAAAGTTTGACTTTGACTGTGTGTTACTATGTCCATTAGAGATTTCAACATTGGTTTTGAGCCTCTGGAATTTGCTTCTGTGTGGATGTTGGAGGTTTTGGGAAAAGAATGGAAACAAGAAAAAGTTTGTAGAGAGGCAGTATCTCTTAATAAACTCTTTGGTTAGAAAGGTCTCATTCTTATCTGTCTTTTCCTCCAGCTTATTCTCAATTTGCCTAGTGAAAAGATATTTTCTCCCTTCAAATCCTGGCTTATTACTGTAATAGGAAACAGTACAAAATCCTCACTTAGCTGGACCAGTGATTCTCATCCTTATTTTGTCTTATATCCCATACTGGTAACATTTCTTTTTAGCCCTGAAGAGTGAAACAGTTTTCTCGATGGGGAGAAGCAGTTTATATTCCTGTGTACCTCTCCTGGCTAATGCATGTTAGTGTGGAACAAAAGAGTTTGCTTAGCTGAACCGGATGGTAAGGCGCTTCTGAGGTTAGTTCCAAGAAAAGCCATTTCTTTTGCTGTGGACACCTGCGTACTAGGAACTAAATAGAAAAAATAGTTCAGTTCTTACCAGTTCCATGGTAGCATTTTTCTTTTGCTCGGACAATCCTGGTCCTTTGATTGAACTTTTCCTTTCCAGGCTTATTTTATGGTTTCTGTCAAAATATGGTTGCAGGTAGTGCCAACAGGCATCAACTTTTCAAGTAAATCATGCATAACACTTGATTGCCCCCCTGAGATTTATTACAAGACTAACAAATCACTGCAAACCCCTATTAAAATGTTACTTTTTACAGTGACTGGTACCAGATTATTTTACAGAATCTTTAGACACAGGTTTGCCTTTTAAAAAGCTTCCATGTATAAAAACTAAAACCACCTAAAGAGCTCTTAATCAGAGAATGTTTATTTAGAAAGAATCCTATGCACCTGACTAATATTAATAAGCCAGACAACTAAGAAATTGAAGTTGTTATAGAATGATTTTGGGGCAAAAAAACCCCAAACCCAAACCCAACAAAAAGCCAAACCATAATCTCTAAAAGAATATAATCCCCTTGATTTAAAGGTATTCTAACATTAATCACAAGAGGAACAGTTATCATTGGTTATGCAATAAAACTACTCTTTTTTGTTCCTTTTCACTTGCTGTGGAACACAAAGCAGTCACTTTGGTTTCTTCATCAGCATTTTTAAATGTCTGATAGAACTGAAAAGATATGAGACGCTGTTTTTTATCTACACCCTAGCAGTTGTGATGGTGCTGTGCTGGTCTGTAAGCCTTCTCAGAAAATTCTTTCCAAGTCTATCTACAAAAATTGTTCTCTGCATTTCTAACAACGCAGTATGTACAGTTTCAAGGATGGTATGAATATTTTCTATGAATATTTTATCTGCAGGTTCCTTTCCCATGCAGTAGGGAAAATTCATCATTCAGGTACATGAGCAGCAGTTTTTGAAGAGGAGAAAAGCAAGAAATGCGAGAGGAAGAAAATATTTTTCATATTCATATGTAGTGCAATGTTTTCTACACAAAAGAAAAGCAACTTTCTGTGACACCTAGTTTTCTATTTCTGCCTTCATTATAACGTGAAAAGGATTAAAATCAAGATGAAATATTTAAAAATTGTATATCCAGGCAAGAAATTATTCCCTTTATCAAATGTATTAAACAACATCTGTGAGAGTGGGACTAATTTTTGTACACATCCACATGTATAAAATCATGCTATATGAGAAATGTGAGCATACATTTCTCTTTACAGGATATGTTTATGTTTTCTAAGTAATTTAGGATGCCACTGCTAGAGGGGACACTATCTTGGAAGACAGTCAACCTTGAAAAGAATTTAAGCATTATAATGTGAAAGCAATTCAACCTGAGTCCTTTTCCAGTACTGTGGAAAAGGTGAATGAGATCTGTGGCCATATAAATAGGAGAATAATGAATAGCAGCATAATGAATACCAGGAGGCAGGTGGTTTTGCTTTAGCAAGTGCCATTAACAGGAGTCATACTCTTAAATGACCTTTACCTCCTGAGCCCATACTTGAAAAAGGATTTTGAAATACCTGAGATGAGAAATTCGGGGGGAAAAANNGTCGGGGGAAAAAAAAAAAAAAAAAAAAAAAAAGATGAGCTGAACAGAGTGCTTTATCTCACTGTTGCACAAGCTAGCATAGCTGGCATAAACCACAGCACTGGCTGCTGAAAAGGGCAAGACTACCCTTTACAGATCTGTAGTCTCTGCATTGTTTCCTCCCTTGATTCTTCTCTTTCTTTTGCACCAGGCCGTTTCAGACTGATTCACTACCCAGCTGTGCAAATACCATGTAGACAGAACAGAGAAGGCAACTGAGGGACAGAAAGTAACCAAAACAGGTCTGTGTGCTTGTGCTGGCTTTACAGTCTCAGGAAAGGTCCGGGGTGGGGGTGGGAGGGGGGCGGCTAAGGCAGGAGTAGGAACATACTGGACACTTGAATTTACTTACCTTATCAATAAAGCTGAAGTAATTTGATTAAGTGGACACAAGGTTCTTCAGTGTCTACAAAGAAGCAGCATCACTAAGAGCTGCTCCTTGGCTCCTGTTCAGAAATGAAGAGAGGAAAAATAATTTAATGGTGAGGATGCTTGAGAATTAGAAAAAGAAAATCAAGAGACTGCTGGATGGTCTCTTTTATGTTTTCAAATCAACAGTAATAGCCTTTCTGGGATACATAAAATACATACTTAAAGATACAAAGTGATGGGTTCAGGAAAGAGAGAAATGGAGTAAATGTAGTGTCCTAATATACATAAAAGGCAATACTAATTGATCTAAGACACCCTTCTGACCTTAAGCCCAGTGAAACAAAACTGTGGCAAGCTATGAAAATGTATTATTTTCATGAAAATTATCTGCAGAGCTACAAAAATCTTCTACTTTCTTACATTGCCAATGGCTGAGCACTCATAAAAAAAAAAAAAAAAAAGAAAGAATTCTTATTTAAAATTGGTTTTCCACTATTTCTGAGCACAACCAAAATAGAAGAAGTATGAGTAGAGCTCTTGTAAAGCTACTAAAGAAATGGTGAATACTGGAGAGTGATGGGAAGCTTTTCTGCAGATACTACAGTAGGTGTATATTTCAGACTGTATTTAATGAAGCTTGATTTGTTAGTGCTCAATACTCTGACGAAACCCTGGTCTGCTCTTTTTTAAATTCACACATATTTTTAACAAGTATTTTGTTTTTTCTTGGGCCCGTAGGTAGCACAAGACTACACCAGCCCAGCCCTGAATTAGAAGGCATCCATTTGTGGAAAAGTGGCGAATGACGTTCCACAAGTGTATCCACCCCCTTAATTTTTGTTAATCTGTGTCAATGTTGGTCGTTTATGGTAAAAATACAATGTGACTTGTGTAGCACTGTTCTCCACAGCACGCAACTTCAGGTTTCTACTCAGTGTTCAGTGTTACGATTATTAAGCCCATGGCCAGAAGGTCATTACAATTATTTGAGGCTTTACACTACTGCTTTTGCACCAGTCTAGTGCTATGGGTTTTAATTTACAGCTGTCAGTATATTTCCATTAGATTTATGGAATGCTGTGCACAGAGCATATGGTCTTGTAAAAGAAGCTCATGGAGTTCCCAGGGGTCCCACAAGCGCAGATTGAAAACCACCAGTCTATGTGATGATGCAGCCAAGTATAAATCAATAAAATTAACTTTGTTACAGTTTTCCTTCTATCAATATGGGGAACCTACACATTTTATTATTTGATATGTAGGAGGTCTTACTAATAAAAGGATTCTCTTAAAATCATTCACAGTTTTATCTTCTCTTAATAAAAATAAAGCACTGAAAACTTGCCAATGGCAATGATAGAAGTTCTAATAAGTATTGCAGTAGTAGGAAAAATAATGGCACCAGATTTAAATGTGAGTCCATTACATGGACTTTATAGTCATTTTACAAAGTAAACCGAACAATTTTGAAAGGGCAGACTTTAGAATACACTTCAAAAATGCCTCTGTACTTCTAGTGAGTGTCTGCTTTCTGAGCCTTCAGTAAATGATGGGGCAGCCACGAGGAGTGCATCTGTCAGGTCCTACCACTGGCGTCCATCTGGAGAACTGTGTGTATCTGTATCTGTTATTTGATCATAAACTAAAGGTGAAGGTCTTTGACATTATATCCTTCTGTTTTCTTGAGTGGCTAGAGAGTTTTGAACCAGAGAGGTGGTAGCACACATTTTGCAAAATAAGTAAACGTCTTTTCTGTAACTAAACCTTTTTACCTCACATCTGTAAGGTTAACGTTTTTGTGACTCAGGTGCAACAAATTTTTGCCACTGACTCCTGTGGAAATCACATATAAATATGTATGAGAATTATTTACCTACCTGTATTAAGTTACACTAATTTAGTGTCAGTTAAGGGTCTAAGCACTCTCTAGTTAACAAAGAGAGAGAAACAGCTACAGGAGTCCATTCATGCTTTACACACACAAAAGACACACAAGTCAATTACTGGAGATTACTCTCTCTTACCTGGAGTACTTGTTGGAGTAGTTCAAAGTATCCTACCAGATCTTTGGGTTGCCACTCGGTACAAATTGAAGCATTATGATAACAGCTTGGGTTTAGCACTGGCTTCTGAAATCCTGGCCCACAGAAAAGAAGGTGGATGCAAGTGTTCACTAAGACTACAGTGATGTGACAATGCTCATTCACATGCACTCTCTACCAGTTTCAGTCTTGTAACGCTGTTTGTGGTTGTACTTGCTTTCCCAAACAGGAAGAAATATTTTTTCTATCTAGACTTCGTTGCCATACTAGGCTGTTGATAATGAAAACACTTTCTTTATTGGGAAATCAGATTAAATAAAAATTGATTTTTAACTGAAATTGTATGTTAGAATTTCATAGCTGTTTTTTACTTTTTAGTAATCAATTTTACCAATTATATTTCCATTTCTCTGTGTTCTGGTCTTTGTCCCAAATTCAAACTTCTTTTCAGTGAGTTTATCTTGAATTCATATTATCAAAACCTGATGAGACTGAAGTTTATATTCTAAGAGAGAATGAAGTTTTGGAAACTATCAGCATACAGACTGGAAATTAACAAGTCAAATTAGTCAAAGCAGGAGAAATTCTTAGACTTGGAGAAATCCTAGATTAGTGTCCAAACTTTTGACCTTATTCAAAGAAATTACAGACATTTTTTAAACTGACTATCCACATAATTTACAAGTCTTATTACATGCTCTTCTGAAGTGGATTTCTCGGAGTGGTTTTTAGTCACAAGTCTCAGAGCTAGCCCTACGGGGCATGTGAGACATGTGTTTGACATTCACAGCATGCTGTTATATTTTCAGGCATTATCACTCCCATTGGATCATGACCATTCCTGTGTATCAAAACAGATGAAGACAGATGGCTGCTGTGCCATCAGCTCTACTGCACACATCCCAGCTGTGAGTAGATATGCAAAGAAAGGTCACACGATGAATGGACCCACCTCCGATGGAGCAGCCTGGACACAGCTCTAATCTCATCGTGCTGATGAAGCATCTGTATAGACCATTGACCTAACCCATAAAAATTGTGTAACTCCATGCTGTCACTTACACAGGAGTAGGGTAATTTTAAGATAGACTCTTTGTCTCAGCTGGGTAAATGCAGTGATGAACTAGAGAGATGCTTGTTTGTGACGTCTGGGGTGCACATTATGCACATTTTGGTGGGGTCTAAAACTGATATAAAGTGTTTGGTTACCATCTGATTTCCTACTGCACTAGCTTGATTTATTATACAAAGGAGTGCTAGCATTCAGGCAACCAGAAGCTGATAGAGTGGGGGGGG
>VXAY01004387.1:659421-674734 GCA_013399855.1 Oxyruncus cristatus | reverse complement strand
AGAGGGGGGGGGGGGGATGTATCTGAGGACCATGCATCAGAGGATTTGCTTGTGCATAGAGAATTACCCTTTGGCAAACAAAGTTCTATTGAGCCTTGTAGTGGTGATATGAAATAGGCAGAGTTTTGGTTCAAAATGCGTAGTGGCTTCTAGCTGTCTTCTGTGTGTTCAGCTACTTGTGCTCACTGCTGTGGGCATTCAAGGGAAAAGGTGGTCTTTCTAATTTTTTCTTTTCCGCAATTTTCAACTCAGAAAAGAATTCCTCTTTTTTTGCTGTGCAGATAAGCATTTGGCAAGAAAAATCCTGGAGTTTAGCATTTGTAGTTAATGAGAATGTCCCAGCCAAGGAGGGCAGGAAGACAGCCAGCAAAGAGCCTCTGGTACCTGCTCATTCAGATAAGCCTGACTGTAGCCATACTCTGCTGCTACAGTGAGCAAGGGGAACCAAGAAGGGCTGCCTAACGATACATAGCCAGTGACAAATGTGCCCTTCAATTAACATTAGAAACTCTTTAAATCAAAATGTTTTAGTTCCCCCTTCATTGATTTTGTAATCTCTCTGTGAAATCACTGGTTCCCCTAATTGGCTGATGAAATAATTAGTTGACTCTGACATTCATTTGGACTTCTTCTAATTAGAAACTCCATTCCACCAGATGTCATGTCAAAATAGGTTTCAGTCTGAGAATTTTCAACCGACATTTTTTCCTTTGCAATTTTTTGATCATTGTCTTTCTCTATTCAGAAAGGATCATGTAACTTTTTCTTTTTTAACTTTCTTATGAGCAATTAACTATTGAAGATTTGGGGGTTTTAAATACAATTCACATTGTTTTAATTTGATTTCTGCTTAAAATTTTGTAAATCAACACTTAAAATATGCTAATCTTGTCACAAAATAGGCATTATAAATTAACATCTAGGTAGTTTTCAAAGAACTAAGATTACCCTATTTTAAAACTATTATTCCCTTATTAAAAATATTTTAAAAATTAATCTTAAAATCTCATCTTTTTAACACAAATTTAAAAATCACTTTGACAATGAAAAGCCAATAGCAACTTTCAGAAATATTCCTTGGGAAAAAAACCTCACCTTTTAGTACTAAGGTCTTTAAAGATGCTCATCATTAATGTCTGGAAAATTTGTAATATGTCTAGTAATATTTTTGTATACAAAAACCAAAATCTAATCCAAACCCCCCAATTTATTGATGTAAACGAGCTGAATTTATTTTAGTTCTGCATAAATATATATTATTCTGCCTGTGGCACAGTGGAAAAATATCACCAAAAAAGTTATTTTTAGGTAGTTTATATGAATAAAGTTGCACCCACATGAGTGGAAAATACATCGTCTCTGAAATAATTCTGATGAAAACAATCTGCTTCCCAACTGGAGCCCGGGGAGAAATGCAATGCATTTTACTGTTTTACCGCACGTAGGAAGTTGTTCCTCAGAATACTGGTTGCTCATGAATCATAGAGAGTGCTAAATTAATTGCATCACTAAAAATATAGGAGTCTAGGTTCTTCAGAGCTTTGCAAATTTCTTATCTGGCTGAAGTTATGCTCCTAATTTTATCACTCAGTATAACACTGTTTGCTTTTAATAATGCAGCAGTGAAAGAAAATTACTTCAGGTAGCCTGCCTAATGCATTTGGTTAATGGTCATAACAGCAGTAAAAGATGCCTAATCTGTATATTTCAGCACATTTTGCCAAGATGTGTGGAGCAGGCAAATATACCTTGAAGAGTATGAACAATACTAGAAAAAATACAGGAACTTTACATACATATGTAATTTTCTGTATTTTACTGCTTGTGGCTGTAAGAAATAAAAATGTGTTAACATAGGATGATCCTATCAAGAAGACACAGTTGTTTAAACAGCTACTCTTGTGATAGCATTTCTTTGCAAACCCATTTCATGCATGGGAAAATCCCTCATAGAGATTGTTTTTGTCCCCTAGGAAACAGAACTGTATGATAGTGGGGTAGAAGTGAAAATCCTATTCCTTCAATTGTCTTCTGGTCCTACCTGATGTGTTGTATGCAAGAAGGATAGGGAGAAAGAAATACCACCAGAAATGAAGCTACTGTGGAAAGTCTTTAACATATTTTATCAAACTACTTCGCTTGTTCTTCTGTGCTCTAACTCTTCTGCATTCAGCTCTCCTCCTCCACTTCTGCCCTGATCTGTCTTTTATATCCTGGCTTTTTCAGACACTGGTTATACCTTTATTGTAGGCTTATGACTTAAAAGTGGTGTGAGCTATTGCCGGCTTTGTTTGCTTATATTTTGGCTTTGTCTGTCCATGAAACAGCCAGATCTCACTGCTGTGGTGAAGGTTTGCTCTGCAGAGTGGTGCAGATTGGCTTTTCTGCTCTCTGAACTCTGGGATGAAGTGCTATGAGACAGGGAATTCTGTTCTGGGCAAAGTCTGATTTTTCTTCATTAGAGGGTACTGTGTGTATACCTCTCTCTCTCTTGGGCAGGTAAAGTAAGCACACTTGATCTTTTCTCATTAATGTCTCTGCCTCAAGGATGACTCTGAAGCAGTTGATCTTCATTTATTCCTGTCTCTCTTCTCAGTGTCCAGCACTTGAATACTGTAATTCATTGGACTGCACATTTATTTAGTTCAGCCTGAGAATACGTAATATCTCCTGGGCACAGCTGGATTGAACCCGAACAGCTGGAAATGTGGCAATTTCAAGCTGTCCAACCTGACCTCCTGGAGGCTGCACCATACAAGATACAGGTTCTGTACCATTGCTGTCTGCAGCCTGACACATGAAGGTGGGTCCAAATGAGACCTGGCTTGCCTTAGATGTCCTGACAAACATACTGTAATGATTCCAGAGTTACCCTTTGTGTCACTCAGCTCTTCTTCCTGTAAGGACAGAAACTAGGAATAGACATAAAGGGATGGAAGTCATTCCAGCTGTTTCTTGTTCAATGTCCCAGTATTCGCATGTGCTAGTGTGCTTTTGAACTTTGCTTATTTGAAGTTATTTTTTAAAACTGGTAGTCCCTTTGTCTACACTAGTATTTGCTAGACCATGATACAGCTGAGCCAACAGTACTACCACTAATAAATTTTAAGAATAAATGTACCATGAACAAAGTCTTATGGGGCCAAATGTCATATTTTGCTTTTAGGGGCTTAATTTAAAGGGTATTTATACAATTCTTTATTTTTCTAAGTTGTAAAAAATGGAGTGTGCTAGTAGCACGTGTAATGTACTAATAACATTTGCATTGATTGTGTTCTTTTAGAAGTGGATGAGACAAGCATAGGTTAATTAAAGCTGACCAGAAAATCAACCATATAGTGGCAGCGCATAAATCCCTTTAATGCAATAGCGACCTCTTTGCACAAAAGTGCTAACTCTAGAAAATCTGTTACAGGAGACTTGAATTGGTAGTTTAAGATGTCTACAGTAGTCTCTGATGAAAACCCACTAGTTACACCAATTGCCCTGCTAGAAGAGCAGCGATTAACACCACCACTTTCAAGGGACATGCATGATTTGTTTTGTCAGGATTACAGCCTGACTAATTATGGCCTCTATTTCTGAGTTATCATTAAGAATAGTAGCTTAGAGAGCACACTGGCAGGTGCAACCCATTTGTAAGGTAGGGCTGGGAGTCATAAATGAATTATATCTTCAAAATTTTCTTCTGGTTTTAGAGTTCACTTTAATACTTCCAAACCATCACAGTGAGCTTCAAATATCCACCCTTTTAAACTAAAGGTTTATGTTATTCGTGGATTTACATAGTTAAAAAAATGCAAATTGCAACATACTGCTTGTGGATTCAATATTTCAATCCCTGGGTCTCCAGCTGTGTTTTTCCACAGTAATACTAGTTATTGACCTTGTAACCAACAGTCACAGATAATACTGTAATGTAATTACACAGCATCTGACAGTAGATTAAAAAAAATAAAATGGGGAATATTAAAAAAAATAACCAATCTGGGATGCAGGCATGACATATAGCTTAACTAGTTGAAATACAACTTCTCTCTGTGATTTGCTATGGAAAGTTCATAGCTCTCCAGACTAAAATAGACCAATTTGTTAAGCTGACATCCCAGGGCATTGTACCTGAGCTGACTTGGAGGGAAAGACATAGGGGCAGAGGAATGAGACTGAGATGTAACCATTTATGTGGTATTTTGTAGGTTTTTTTTTTTTTTAATATCCTCTCTGCAATCTGAATCACTGAAGATTTTCAGTTTTTCATCTCTCTTCATGAGTTAGGTTCATGTAATTGCAACATGACATCTATGGCAGTATCAATAGAGTGTTTTGGGTTTTTTTAATGAATAACTGTAGAATGGGACAGAGGAGAGGATGAGAAAGAAGGAGTAAAACATGTGGTTGACAAATCAGGTAACATTCCCTTGTCTTTCATATTGTTCCTTAGGAGATTAGACATAATTATTTGTGCCTTTATTTCAGTATGTATTGCTCAAACCTTTGCAATCTCATTACAATTCACCTGACAATCAAGGGTATTTCAGTCTCACTGAATAATAAGTTTGTAGCTTCTTCATAGGTAATTGCATGAGAAATCACTCAAGCAAAGCCCTGCAGCAGTGTTTCTCAAGCTGTGCTCAGCCTGCTTCATGAGACTGATGCTCTATGAAACTTGGATGGGTGACTGTGTCCCCAGAGCAGTTTTGAAACTTCTGGGAGGTCTTCAGGTAAACTTACCATCTTTAGAAGTGTCTCTCGAAGGACACAACAAATGCAATGCAATCGGCACAACTGTAGTTGCCAGGCGTTCTCCAAAAGCATCTACCCTGTCTGGGGAGACAGGAACATTCCCCTTTCCCTTCTAGAGAGCCAGGGACAGGAGGGTAAATAAGAAACTTATGTAGGGATGAGGAGAGAGAAGGAAGAATCTTTTTACAGCTGGTTAATCTCAGTGCGTGTCCCAGCAAACAAGACCTGCAGAGGATCCAGGATGATATCCTCAGAAACAGTGTAGTTTGAAAAGTGCGGATAATGGGAACAACCAGGCCTGAACATAATTCCTTGCTTTACTGTAGAGGGATTTCAGTTTCCTCTGCGTGTGATTTACAGTCTTACCTAGAAGTGACAGGATGGTGCAGAGAGATACTATTTTCATTCCTTCCCTGCAGTCTTTAGGTTCAAGAGTAGAGCAATTCCCACAGATATGGTAATATCCAACAAAAACAAAAGCATTAAAATGAAACTGAGACACAGGGTCATGTGCTAGCCCCATGGGACAGGCTTGATGTAGGAAAATGTGTGTTATCTTTCACAGAAGGGCTTGTTGGAATTTCTCTCACCGTGGAAAGATGTTGTAATTCAGACTTTCACAAGGATAAGTATTTTCAGGCAATTTCAAATTTCAAGCAGGAAAAGCAGGATTCTTATAGAGAGCAAAGCTCAGAATATTTTTTGCCTGTTACCTTATAAACACAATCATAAGCGTTGGCATTCTGAAATGTTTGGACTGCTTCACCCTACCTTGCTGGCTTACTTCCTTGTCTCTCATTAGAAACCACATTTTATAAATAAACAGAAAAACATCTGGCAGAGAGGTTCTACTATGTGTCTTGTCTTAAAGTGTTGAATTACTTTTGGGGGAGCGGGCATAGCTTTTCCATTTCCTCACTTTGAATTGACAAACCTGAAGGCTCCTCTTGTTTCCAGATATAAAACCACTCTAAAACTACTACCTAAATGTTTGTTTGACTTACAAAAGATCTTACTGATCTGACAAGGTATTCTGCTATGTATTTCTCTGGTGGCATTACAGGTGCTAGAAAAATAAATGCAAGCTTTTTTTGGGGAAAAAGTAAAATGAAAATATTCCTGTTAGAATTCAAGTTTTTACATATCTAATAATTTCAAATGTTGTTCTAAAATCCGCTATTGTATGAATTGGTAGCACAATTGCAGTCTGAAAGTATCTGGTGGCAATCCATGGAAATTTGCTATAGAATTATGATGAAAACTTTTTTTGCAGCATTAGTCATATTCTGATTACATGTAAGTGAAAAATATTGGAGTCCTGGAGTTGGGAATGTAGCAGCAGGATTTTTTTACTAATGGTCCTTTCTGAACCAGAAAAAGCTGTCATTATTTCACTATTCTGTTCATTAGTCATTGTTACTTAGATAATATGTTTTTCTCACATGCCTTTCTGATCGTCTTTTTGGGAGGAAAGCAAGTTAATTATGACGTCAAAGCTGCAATGAAGAGGAATTCTCATTTTCATTATCCTTGTTCTCTCAAAAGGGTTTTTTTCTTCACTATCTTTAAAATAGTAGATACACAATAGATACCTACGTGAGAAAAATGGCTTTTTTGGATCATTAATCATAATTTCCCATATATTCTAATAATCAGCTATTGGATTATGCAATTTTTATGTCTTTAAATGAGGATTAAAGTCATTACAGTCTACAAAACAAACAACATAATTGAAACAGATTAATAAAATCACTGCTATAAAAATCACTGGCTTTATATGTGTGTAATAAATGATAATAGGCTGAGAGGGAAACAATGCGTTGGAAAATCAGATTAGAGTGACTGCCAAAAATAATGGTTTAAAATCACCAAGTATTATAGAAGTTGCTATTGCAACTTGTTATCATTCATGCATGGAGAAGTTTTTATAAATTAAAACTGAATATTTTTCTTCTCAGTCCAGTGAGACATTTCATTTGTGTTAAAATAAATATTTTTTCTGTTTGTTTTTAATTTTGCTCTTTTACTCTGTATTTCTTTCAAACAGACATCCTTCCCCTCCTCCATTCTGCATCATCTTTTATTCTTCATAGAAGGTGAAAAGCCCTACAGATTTGTGGCTGTGCAGTTATACAGATTTTGTCTGATACATCTTTCTTTCTACATACATGTTTCCATACAACATAGAATATAAAAATACCTCAAAACCAGCTATGCCATAAGTAGCACACAATTGATGGTTGTGGTTTTGGTTAGTTTTCTTTCTCAATCTGAATAATCTAGTTTCCTCGGCCACTAACTTCTGATTCAGAAGTGCATACATGCCAAAGATGATTCCAGGAGAGTTGTTTTCTGGAGCTGATTTTTACTCATACAACTTGGACTAGGATGTGGGTTTCTGGGCATTGGGGTGTTCGGTGGTTTGTTGTTTTTGGTTTGGTTTTGTTTTTTAATTGTTATTATTATTAATTGTGTCTGTATCTTACACTTACATAGGTTACTTTATTTATTTTCCAATTTCAATAGCATTCTCTAATTAAAATGTCCAGGGAATTCCTCCCTATTCTTACCAACAGTGGATAGCTGGACTGGAGATGACACGGAATATATTTCTCCTTTCAAATATTTTTATTTTCTTTTTATTTCTGGTATTATCATAAAATGTTTCTATTTCTACACAACTACTTCTAATCTTCTTATTGCTTTGCTTCTAGACAAAAACTAGTTCCTGAGTGTTTGCATTTGAGCTGTTCATCAGATGGTGTTGCAAGATGATTAAAGTAATTCTATAATTTGGACCCCAACAGCAGAGATAGGGGCATCACATAGTCATATATGATATCAGCTTCTTATCATTCACTATGAAAAACACTGTCATCCCCCCCAAAAAATGGATTAACAAAAGTGAAAAGAAGACCTCCATTATTTTGCACATTTTTTAATATGGGTTTGCCTTACCCAAGTCTTGGGGTTTGATTTGCTGTCAATATTGTATCAAATTACTTCACTGAATAGCAGGTCCATGGATTTTAGAGGACAGCAGGCTACCTACAAGGAGAAAGAATCCATGCCAATTTGATTAAGGATCTGAAATAACCCAGTGTTCAATATACATAGCTCATATTTCAATCATCAAATATTCAAAGTGCTGTCAGCCTCAAATTTTCAAAACTTGGGATCTCATAATATATATAATCTGAAAAAAGTGAAACACTGATTTACTTTGAAATTGTCCAAATGTTCAGCTTCTTTTGCATCTGGGAGGGGTAGAGAGTCTATGCCTAACCTCCTATTTAGGCACTTACACCAAATATTGCACTACTTAATAATACGGCACCTGTCCCTGTGTGATGATCTAGAGCATCCAGGTCAGGCACTAGGATTTGTACTTAGGAGTGTTTTATGCAGCAGTATTGGGTACTTCTTGACTGAGATGGAGCTAGTGACCCACTGACCATCTTACCTGTGAGAAAGGATACCTGCCAAATTATGTTTGAACTCCTTCCCTTCCTGGCACTTAGAGACTTCAAAGAAGATGAAATTCTGGTGCTCTGCGTTATTAGTCATCATTAAAAACATGTCAATACTTTTATAGGGGGAATGTAAGTGTCTAGGTTTTTCTCAGCCCAGAAGGGGCTGAATGACCAACAGTTGCCCCAACTGGGTGTACTGACAGCAGGTAAGCACCAGCTACTCTTCTTGCCAAACCCTCAGCCATTCAGCATGGTGAGCTTCCTTTGGTCATTGCTATGAAGTGAGACATTAAGGTATGCAGGACAGTTTTACAAAACTGTAAAAAACCCCCATAAAAACAATAAAGGAAAACAAAACTAACGGTGGATCAGATATACAGGTTTTGAAAATTGCTATTGGTCTATCTGAGCCCAGAGAGAAATGTATTAATTATACCTGCTGAAGTTATGTCCCATAAAGAAGAAAAAGGTTCTTTCACATAAGAGACATGTCTAGATACATCAGAATGTCTCCTTGACTCAGTGTTCTACCACAGCTCAGGTGTTAGAGTAACACGTACGTTAAATGACAGTGACATAACACTCCAGACAGTACAGACCTACTTGTCTTTATCCCCGTGCCTTTCACAGCCTTCCAGGAATGCCAATGTGTATGTTTGTCTATAAGAATAAGTCACTGATTCAATTAAAGTGATAAGTGGTGTGTCTGCACTAGGGCAGAGAAAGTACATAGCACCATTTCAAGTAAAGTGCCCTTGAAGACTTTCATCACTCATAACCTACTGTTCCCACTGTCCTGCAGAAGGAACTGCCTTTCTGTATGTCATTGTTTGGGCAGGAAGGTCATGCTTTTTTTGGTATCCCACTCAGGGCTTTCTGCAGGCAGTAAAACATATTGGTAATAGATATTATAATATTTTTTTTCTTTTAGCTGTATCACAGTGAACAAGAGCACCTTTCTCTGCCCCTGGGTTTGTAGAGAGATAGCAAGCAAGCAATAGCAGCTGGTTGCAAAGTTAGTTTTAGGGATGAGCAATCAGGGTGATTCCTTGAGATAAGAGAGCCTGATGGGGATCCCTGGGATGGTTAGGTAGTCTTGCAAGTGACAGTAGAGTTAGACAGAAGAAGGCAATGCTTTATGCTTTATGCTTTAGCCCATATGCTTTGGCTCCAAAAAGTCCAATGCCAGCTCTCACTGACAGTGAAGATTAGGAAGATGTTTAACATCTCTTGCCAGTGATTTCCAAATTTATGAGCATATAGTTACAGGTAGCCCCAAACAGTAACCTCAACCCTGTCCATAAGAAACAGAGCTGTAACTGGCTTGGCTGAAATTAACCTTGTTATGCATCTAATACCCACTACCCCCACACTTCTGTGAATATCTCAGTGGGATGGCACTTCAGAATTAGGAACTTGCCATTGGATGTTTGCTGTCAGTGGGGTCATCTCCACTTGTACAAAAAAGGAGATTTATGTATTTTCTTTCTCAGAACAGTTCTGTGAGATCCATTTTGCATGGCTGTAAGGAAAACAAAAAGTGAATTTCAAAGGAGGAACAGTATCATACTGCCAGGCTGTGTAAGCTCTCAACTAGGGATTAGCAGAAAAATAAAGAAAAAGCTATTATAAATGCAAGGAATGTGCTAATATGTACTTGATCATCAGCTGTAACAGAAGAGAAATTAAGCAGTTTTTAGGGCTCAGCTCCACCTTTTTTAGTGATTATGCTAAAAGTCTGAGCTCAAACACAAGCAGATAAACTCGGTAATTAGAGAGGACAGACCCATAACAGCTTCTCATATTCTGTCACACTTGCATAGAAAAACAAAGTATGCACTCAGATCCACCTTGTAAACCTGCTGTGTTCATGAAGGCAATGCAGCTGTGACTTTACCATTAAAAGAGATCCTCTATATCAGTCTTGCTCCAGAATTCACAAACCCTGCTGCTGTTGGATTGTTCTCTAGTGTGTGATATAAAAGCTTTGGATAAAAGCAGATTGGGGTTTTTTTACAGTCCTCTAGTTTGTCAGTATTAACAATATCAAAAATGGTGATATAATCACATTATAATAAGATAAACAGAAAACTTCATTCTTTATGATGTAACCCCTGAGTACCTGCCATCATTGTAAAGAGTTGCTCTCTCTGTTTTTGGTTTTATTGTTGATTTTATTGCTGGCTAAGTTCTAGGTCATAGCCCAAATATATGGCAACAGTGATATGTGTAGAACTGCACTCACAAAGATCCTTTTGTTGCTTGCTTCAAGGAGTATGGAGGCACTTTTTTTACTATTAATTTTATATAATTATCCCTTTTATGTCTACACCTATGTTATTTATATTCAGCCCTCTACTGACATCAGTGTGGTACATTCTCTGTTCTAAAAACCTGGAGACTCTGACAGTTAATGTGACCCAATGTTGACATATACATAGTTCATAAAAAGTATCAAATAAATGAGCAATTGCCTTAGTTGCTCAACTGCGCAGCAAAACGAATGATGTAACCAAAACCTTTCCTTGACCCAGTTTAAGAAACAACCTACAAAGCTGGTTTTCATAATTATTTTAGATTCCTACACTGAAAGCGTAAATGCACAATCCTGCCAATGTTTTGTTTTGATAAATTCTAGGATGGGGAAGTTTTTCACCAGAGAATTCTCTTGCTGGTCACACTAATCAATCAAACTCCAGGAACTGACATCCAGAATCACCCAGAGGCAACAAATCAGGTACTCAGGCAATAACAGATAATAGAAGAGAAGAATTGGTAACAGTAATGTCAAGCCAAGAAAATGTGGATATTTTAAACTATAATCCTAAAATTTTACTTTGAGTTCATAATCTATTATGTTTTCGTTAGTATTTGCTTTTCCTCCCTCTTTCTGTTTCCTGCAACAGGTGAGTATTGGTGTATTCTTTGTAGCATTCTCCAGGGAAGTTGTCTCAGTGACTGTGTATTAGATGCTTAGTTTGGTCGAATTTTGACTCTGGCAATGAGGAGCTAATTTTTTGCAACAACCTTGGTTATTTGGCTCAGCACAGACCCCATTTGAGGTTCTCTTTTCATTCCTGACCCTTTCAGGCTGCCTGTGATCATGGCCGGAACTTGATGGCACTGGGTTTCTCAAGCATAACGGTGTTTAGGTAAGTATGAGGAAATATCATCAGGTGCTTTAGACAGTGCCAGACCTGCTACCTTTAAATCTGTAGTGAATCAGCAGACTAATTTAGTGCAGTAAAGCAATTTGAGAGCAATGGGAGCAATCTGCAGTACAAAATGGCATCCTCTGGCAGCTCGGAATTTAACATAATGGGAATGAATGATTGTTGCTGGAATCTTAATTCTTACTGGACAAATTTCACTGTATTTACTTTGTAAGTGTTTTTAACCAAGGGGAAAAGAAGATTTCATGGAAGTTCTAATTCTCAGTGATTAGTGCAATGCTGAAAAATAAGTCCAAACTTTCCTGCAGTGTGAGTAAATTTGTTAGGGAAATTGCTTTGTTGACATTCATCTCATTTCATTTGCAAAACATATGCTGCTTTTTAAGCTGTTAATATTTGTAAGGTCAGCTCATTCTACCCATTGGGAAATTCCATGGCAATATGAATCCCATGTTGCAGTTGCCTATCTGGAAAAATAACAAATGCTGAGATATGTTTTCCGTGTCTTTCATTTATATATAGCATCCAAACCCAGGAGGGGCTAACACCATGTGGAGAATAATTTCTTCTTTGTGCTCTGGAAAACCATGTTGTGAAAAACATTTTTGTGAAACTATTGTTGTAAACAGAACTGGTGTAGGAACATCACTGCATTAAAGGCCGTCTCGCTAGACTATACCCACTGAACTGCCTTAGTCCTTTTTATATGGGTAAATGCCCACCAAGGCTGAAGGAATGACCTTGCTTAGTTCCACAATGACTTTTAATGTATCTGACCTGAAGCGTATGTTCATGATGTAGTCCCCTAAGCAGCCTCTCTCCTTCCCTTGGTATGCTTTTGTTATTGTGTTTGTTATTCAGTTTAACTTGATTGATCTTTCATCCTAGTTTCTGTCATGGTTTAGCCTATTCCCCCCAGTATTGGGGTAGAAAATGGTTAACTCCAGGTGAAATTCCGGCTAAGTAGCCAATCAGAGACTTTTGTGACATCTCTACGAATGGTATATTTAACAAACCAGAAGAGGAGCTGCGTAGAAGAAGTTAAGGAGTTAACGTGGTGGCACGCCCCGGTCCGGATGGGCCTCGGGCGTGTGGGCCCTTCCGGGGCCTAGTCTGGCCCAGGGAGGGCAGGGATGGCTTTAAGCCAGAACTAAATCACCTGGAAGCCTCATGCAACAAATTGCAGAAGAATTACAGCTACAAAATGATAAAGAAGCTGATGAACTTTCCATTGAAGGGCCGAGCCCCTCATGATCGTGGGCCTTAGTTCGAGAGCTGAGCCTAACACAAAGCCCCTAATACTGGGTGCCCAGTGCAATTTCGGACCAGGTGTGATGGCAGGATGACCCCTTTCACTGCAAATGGGGGGGCGGTGGTGAATTGGAGTAACCGACCGCGGCCAAGAGCCAAGATTGGGCGTTTGGCAAGAAGCAGAAAGTCAGAAGAATTCCTGAGAGCGAGAAAAGAAACTACTTGGAGCAGCAGAGCATAGCACCGGAGAACGTTCTTGGGTATGGGCTGAGCCAAAAAAAAAACAGAACCCTGTGACCCAGGGAGGGATGGTGACTCTTAGGAAACCCCCCGAAACTCCTCGTGGAAGGAACCTCCACGGAGCCCTATACTCCGTAGTGATGACATGGTGATACGAGTGTTTCCCTTGAAGCCCATGGTAAACCCTCAGTAGCCGTAGACAAGCAGCTAGAAGTGGGAGGCAGACTCCCCTACATTCCGATGGAGAAAGAGAGAGAGATTTTCTAGCTGCAGTGATTTGGAATTGTTACCTTAAAGACTATTTCTTCTCCTTCTTCCTCTGGACTGTTTTTGAAAAAAAGAAGGAGGGGTGGTATTTGTAAATATGTAAGTTTGTTATTATAAGAAAACTAGTTAGAGTTGTTGTGTATGTAAGTATTCCCTTAGTTCTTATCGTGTAGCAATTAATTTTAATATTAATCCCCATGTCAAAAAAAATATCTGTTTTGTCTATGTGAACTTTTCCTACCTATTGGCAAAATTTATGGGTTGATAAAAACCATGCAAAAATCACAGGCTAAACCTTTGACAGTTTCTTTATATTTTTTAAATTATAACCTGTGTGTCACCTTATGTGCTTTCCTCTCTGTCCTCTTATATTTCTAACTGGTTGCTTTTCTTCTTTATAGACCTTCATAATACGATACAATTTATTTTACAATTCTTTCTGAGCTCGATGTTTAATATTTCCTGTATCAAGTCAGTTTTAGTCATTTTAAAAGTCTCTGTAATATCCTTGGTTTGATATTTCTCTTGTTTAAATCATAGTACAAAATATGCAAATCTTTGGCAACCTTTATATTTATTGCAGTATTGCTGTTTTGCTGATGTTTCTTTTCCACTGTCTATACTTTGTTAGAAATAGGACATACTTTAAAGAGGATATACTAATTTTTCTCACAAATAAATCCAATTATGTTAAATATTCAGCAAATTTTTTTGCTTTGCTTTCTGGTATTATTTAATCAACTCTTTTTATAACAATACATTTTCCTTTAATCGCACTGTTCATGGTAATGCTTATTTCATCAACACTGTTCCAAATTAGAAAACCAGCCCAGCCTTTACAACCTTGGGGTTTTCTTGGTTGGTTGTGGGTTTTTTTGTGGTTTTTGGTTTTTTTTTTCAGTGCAGGCTTCATTACCCTTAATCCTCATGAGAGAACAAAAGCAGAGTAAACCTCTAGAAATGAAACCTGTGCCTTTTTTCATCAATATGAGGTTTGCTGTGACCTCTGTAAAGTCAACTTTTGGTGTCATTGTGTGTTATGTTAATAAGGCCCACTGTTCAGAGGACACTGAGCCTAAATTATCTATTACTTTATATAGCTGTTTATGCCTATGTGTAAAGTGAAAGTGAGGCAAAATAATGAATCTTCAGGGTTTCATCCTCTCAATAAAAGTAAGCAGAAAACCGGACCCATGTTATAAATGAACATAGAAAAAAATTCTGAATGTGACATTGACCTAAGCCCTGCACCAGACAAGTATAACTAAAACAAAAGTTAAATGCTGGTGGTTATGGCCACCATTTACGATCTCAGTATTCTTACTTCTGGTGAAGCATTCAGGAGTCACAAAATTGAAATACGCATATAGCAAAACTCCATGGGGCATGAAATGCATTGGATGCTTTGGTCTTTAGCAACTCTCTGGTGAGTCTTGCATTACCTTCTCCCTAATGAGCCATTTTTTTGACATTTTAGAATTATGTACGTTGCATATTGACGTGCTCATAATGAATATTACAGAATGATGGTGTCCACATACCCCTGTCAGTGAATAATTTGTAACCTACAGGCGTATCTATATTAGCCAGACACATATTGTAAATCATGGCTTTCAATCCTGTATAATTATCTTACAGGAAGCTGAACAGCCCCAAACAAACAAGCTTATATTATTATCTTCCCAGTTTCCTAGAATTAGGTCTTTTCTTTCAAAAGTCACTCAGCCTTTTCTGAATGTGAACAATATTTGTTGAGCAGTTACCCTCTTGTATAAACTTTCAGGGCCAACCATAGCATTACAATTTGGGATCCAAGGAGTCACTCTTACAGAAATGATGGAAACCTAGCAGGACTTCATTTCTGCTACTGCATTTTGAGTTGCTGTATGGATAGATTATTTAATACATTTAGCAGTTTTCTTAGACTTGTAGCAACAACATATAAATAAATGAGTCAATATATTCGCTTATATCAGCTCAATCAATTAACAGTGACTCAGCAAGGGGTTTGACATTGACAGCAAAAGCACTAAGTGGCCAAATCCTATGGCAGCTAATTTGATACTGCTTACAGCTTCCTTCCATAAGGACTATTGACATGAAGATGTAGAGGTTTTCCAGGAGAAAATTTATGAGAAAGTCTAGAGGACACAGGAAAAGCTATTA
>VXAY01004387.1:502434-659409 GCA_013399855.1 Oxyruncus cristatus | reverse complement strand
GAGAAAATTTAGAAGGCACAGGAAAAATTATTAAAAAAAAAAAAAAAAAAAAAAAAGAAGGTCACAGATTATGCATTTGCATAGCAATCTTCATGAGAGGTTTAGATACACTTGCTTCTCTACATTTACTATTTTAAAACCTGATACATTATGGATTATGCTAACACACACTTTTGCTTGAACCAGCTATAAAGTTATGACTTCAATTGAATGTGGAAACAGAGAGTAAATTACTTCACAAGAGGCACTATCATGTAAACATGTAGTTGACAGTCTTTTGCCACAAGTGGCCTGTAAGAGCCATATTTCAAAATATATTTAGGTATCTAAAAAATCACATAGACAGTCATGAAAGAATTTCAAAGTTCTTCTGTACCTAAATCACACCATAATGAACAGGGATTATACACTGAGGCATCTTTGAATATCCCTGCAAAATATCTTCCTAAATGTCTAGCCACTTTTACACTTCCTCCCTAACACCCTGACTGTATTTTGGAGAACTTGTTCTGCACACCCACCGAACACAACCTGTGAGACTATCTCTACCCTAGCATGGAAAATCTGATCAAAGAGGGTAGATTAGCTGACCTTGCTTTGGTTTGGGAACAGCAGAGAGCCAGTGCTCTAGTGTAAAGAACAAGGGTCCAGAATCACCAGGAGCATTTCCAAAAGAAAGGTAATGTGGTTTTGTTTCCTTCCTATCATAGCAAGATGAGCAGCCACACTGGAGTTATTCTACAAGTTTGTCTGCCACACTTTCCCTAACTCCGTTTTACCATAGTGTCATAGAGCAGGATGTGTATTCTCTAAGTTTAGAAGTTTAGAGTTTAAAAAAGGATTTGTTTTGGTGGTTTGTTTTGGGCTTTTTGTTTGTTTGTTTTCCTCCAAGTAGGCAGCCTTGGATGAAGTCTCTAAGAATGGGATGAAAACCATCTGAGCGCAGAACAAACTTCCCGCACAGATTTCACTAAGCAACAGTCTTTGTACTTTTTGTACTTTTTGTATACCTTTGACACTGAATGTTTATGTTCCATTTTTACATGCTCCAGCCTGTTATTTGTGATCTTGTTTCAGAGGACAGTACCTACCATGGTGGACTGCGGATAGGGAAAAAATTGTGGATGTAGCTTTTCCTGATCCATTGATGTTTTCTCATTAATGCCCAACTGGCAATACAAAGTGTCTTCAAATGGTGACCCTATTGAGGAGAGAGATGGGTGGTGAATGTCCTTGCAAGTTGAAAAGCCAGCCACAGTGAATTCCAGTCATCTGCAGTCACAGTGAATTCCAGCAAGGACAAAGGAGGCATTAATAGCCATCTAACAGGTTTCAACTACAATCGCTGGAGCTCAGTTATCAGAAACCTCTGCAACTTACCATTAATCACTATGTGATGCTTCCTGACCTTTCTGACAAAGATTAATAATCCTGTATGAGCATACAGGATGCAAAGGCTATAGGAATAGGCAGACGTTTCAGACCCATATCTCCACTCCCTTGCAAGCTATCATTTAGACCTGTAAAACACTACCAAATTAGCAGTCAGTAAATGTTTGATCAAGGAGTAATGCAAGGACCCAGCTTTTCTCTGAAAACCATTGATGGGCAACTCTTATAAAACGCAGATGTACAAGATTGCAAGAAGCTTTTAAAATTCTCCCTCAGCCTACATATGCAAGCAAAGTAGAGGCAAGACCCTGAAAAGGCCAGCTTTTCAGGTAACAAAATATTTATTCCCTTAGTCAGGAACTTGAAAGAGCTTATTGTGAATCTGAAAGGTCATTTTGTCTTTACTTACTCATCCTGACAGCTGAAATGAACAGAGTCCATCTTCTTGAGTCAGTCACCTCCCCCTCCCCAATATGCAGTGATGTGTTTGAGATTACCCACTCTGGTTACAGAAGTCCTTTGCTTCACTGAACATCTGATTTCCTGGCTTCTTCTATCGACAGTAAGAGGTGTAATTTAGGATTCATCCTCAGTGTTTAACACTGACATTCTCTCTTAGCAAGTGTAACCTGCTAATGTTTGTTTATATCTTCAGCCTTGGACATTTTCTTTTACTGTATTTCGTATCTAGTACTGAATGGCATCCTGGTTGACAACTTAGCTTCTTTACCCTTTGGTGACCCTAGGTAGGACATATGAAGTACTAAAGAACTATTTTAATCTCTCTTCTAAGGAAATAAAATCTGTGCCATCATATTATCCATATATATAATATGCTTCTACTCCAAAACTTACAAATCCATTGGCCATCAGTACTCAAATCCATGCCCCAGCTGTCTCAAAAATAATTCTTTTTTACAAATTTCATGCAACCAAAGAGAGATTGTGGGATCCCATTGTGCCTTCACTCTTAGAAGGTACTAGCAAACCCAAAGACGTGATGCAGCTGTAGGAAACCAGGCTTCATTGCTTCAGCTGCCCAGAAGATCACATTTTGAATGCTAGTGGGCCTTCAAGCAGTACACAGTAAAATATTTGTTGTAGTACTTTAAGTGACAAGGTGTTTTGGCTATAAATATGTTATATTTCCCTGATACTTTTCTGTATATACAAGGTCCATGCCAGCCTTTTGCAAATGAAATGACTCAGAAAATGCTGTGACAGCTGTAACTACCATCACCACAAGTACTGCAAAGCTGGAGTAACACAAAGCCTCAGTCAGGAAGGAGGGGAGGGAGCCTGGATGACTGCAGCTAGCTCCAGAGAATGCAGCTGCCAGCTCAGAGTGTCCCATGAAGAATGGAACATTGAATCAGATGAGGGTAAGACTTTCAGAGTCTCTTTGAAGATTTGCCTTGGTAATTCTTTTACATAGTGACAGTAAAAAAAGCTAGAGTAAGAAGGTTTTATTTAACTGAAAATGAGTGTGCAGGAAAGTAGTAAAGAAGAAGGAGGACTGCTGAGAATGGATCATTAGTGAGGCTGTTTCAGAGATGGAACTTGGTTCTGGATAATCATTGTTGGATTTTCTTGTTCGTTTTTGTTTTGTTTGGTTGTTTCTTGTTTTATGTTTTGTTTATGTTTCTGTTTTGTTTATTTTTGATGGGGTTTTTTTGTGTCAATTTTTTTTTGGGGGGGGGGGATGTTAGTTATTCTGTTTGTTTGAACCACATAGGAATTTAAAGATCAGTGTAAAACTGCTGATGTTTGGATTTCCGAAGCAAAGATTTGGTATGCAGACTTTAATTTCCTTCGTGTTGAACAAGGAACGGATGTGGGTTTCTCTTTGAACTGGCCTGGCTAGTTACTCTCAGTCTCCTTGGAGGAAAACATCTAAAGCTTTGTCTGGTCTGAAACTGCACCAAACACAAAAGTTGTGGGAGAAGAAATCACCTCTTAAAAACTAAGCCAGTGAACCAGAGCTGACATTTGATGAGAGATCTCCTCTGCTAGAAATTATGCAAGCTCAAAGGAAGACACAAATCTTGCTCACTTCCACTTAAGGCAACACTGAACAGGGGAGAGTGACTAGCAATAAAGTCCGTGGATAAGGTGAAGAGAATACAAGAACATCTGTATGGAGATTATTCTGACCCATTAATTGCCCAGGTGCAGAATTAGATAAATTCCAAATTATATATGATAATGTCTGGTCACTCTCAGCTTAAAACAATCAGCTTATTGTCTGTTTTGGGGATTGCTTCTGTTGGGGCTTTTTCATGTGTAGACCAAACTGACTCCTGCAAATCAAGGTCTAGCACACACATAACACTCTCATGCAAGGAGTGGGAGAGACAACTCCCACCTGTAGTAAACAAACAAACTGACACACTTAAGAAATATAATAACCAAGGTCCTTATCTCATTCTACATGTGAGCTTATCTGTGGGTAAACTCTACTCTTCACTGGAGTTTGTGTACAGTATGTACCCACTATTGCAGCATCCACTCTGTAGTTCTTGGTAGTTGTAGCTATTGACTTCTGACACTGCCCAGTCTCAGTGGCCACCTCTTTCATGCTGTCTGTTATCTGAAGTGCAAAGGACATCAAAAGCCATGGTTCATGATCCTTTCTGTTTGCTTAAACTCACATCACAAAGCAGTTTTCTTCTGGAACCACAGCCTTACAATTTCTTGAAAGGTGCTGGATACTGTTGCGTCCTACACGATCTCAAGGATGGTGGTGTTCAATCTCTTCCACCTTATTTTAGGAAAGTTATGTTATCAGTCTCCAAAATAAACTGTCTGTTTGCGGTGGGGAATACAAATGAGCTAAGGTTTCTTAGCACTGATTCAGAAAACTAGAGTTTTCTGTCGTACTTGTTCCCCTACACTTCTGAGTCATTTACAATTGGTTTTTGGTCAAATCATACCTGAGGGGTACAATGAAGGAAGTAATGGTACAAATTCTTTATTGCAAGGCTTTACCAGATAGACCAGTGCAGCTGAAGGTTTAGACATAATAAGCAAAGGATAGCTAGAAGTCTGTGAAATTACGGTATTTAGTAAATTAAAGCCACAGGTCATTTTTTAGGCAACACAGTTTGTGGCACACAGCATGAAATTGTGAATACCTTCATTGTTACTGAAGGAGGGAAATTAAAAGCTTACTGTGCTTCCCTCTTGATTGAAGAAAACCGTGTCTTATCTGGATGTCTAATTCATTATTGTTGGTGAGGGCCTGAAGGTTAGTTCATGGAAAAGAAAATCAGAAGTTTTATGTGTTTACCATGGCAGTCTTATTTTCTTTCTAGTCATTCAAATGGCTCCCACTCTACAGCAATTTCTCATGGCCATGCATCGATGAATTTGATATATTTACTTTCTGTATCGTGCTCAATATAAACTGCAAGAGCAGACATTCTGTGACAGTACAGCAGCACAGTTTTGGTAAGGTATGCTGTATGAGTTTGTCCTGTAAATTCTTGATATAATCTATACTTCCCAAATTCTGTGTGCCCAGGCTCCCAATGACAACATTATACAGCATGCAAATTTCAATGTTTATACTTAGCAAACAGATAGGTTTATCAATAATAACTCAGCTCCCTTTATTTAAAGAGAATGGAGGCATGAATTTGCATGCTTTGATGTCTGAGCCTCCTTCATCTTGTGTGCATTGTCTATGAATTTAGTGCTCTGTGAGAGTCAAGGACAAAATGGCTATTGTCCCTTTGCTCTTTTTGACTAGCATTAAGAACTGATTCCACATAAAATGTAGGGTATATTTCTCAGAGGAAAAGATTTTAGCTAGCTTTTTTTTGCTGTTATCTTCTGTCTCTACTGATACGGTTTCTCATGGCATGCTGGGTTGTCAGAAATGAACAAAATAATCAGAGATGAATATTTAAAGTTCTGTTTTGTCCTAAGATGCGTAAAATACCATGTTTATAAGGAGCAAAAGTACAGCAGGAATAACTAGGAATGTCACCACATATGGAGGGTTTTGGTTTTACATTTGAATGAAGAAGCACAGCAATGAGACATCCTGCCTTTACAAAGTCTATGGGAAGGACTAATCAGTACAGCCTTCTTGTCAACACCTTTCTCTGATTAAAATGGCTTTGTGTTCTTTTGGTCTGTGACATTCAGACTAATGTTCATATATGCCAAAGTCTCCATACACATTACTAGTGCATGAAAGAAGTCAGCTTGCATATAACATTTCAGATCTGGAGGCAAGATTGACCTAAGGACTTGGACATCTTTTGCTACAGATCTTTTAGTTTTCTGAATTGCATCTGGTTTATTTGTTGTCACAAAAATTTAAGGAACTACTTTTAGCTGGAAAAGAAAAGCAACCTCAGGTAATATTACAAAAGATGTGCATTTAGAGATGTTTTGATGGCACAATCTACTATTCAGATAAAAAAAACAAAGAGTGATTAAAATAGTTGCTGAGTTGTGGTGAAGGAAGAGGTTTTGCACACATAAAGAGATGCATACTTTCAGTCACTAAGGAACACCGGATTTATGGTTTGTAACCAAATAACTTGTTCTTGGACATTTATGGCCAAAAGATCTGCTGATAATCATCTTCTTTGGGCTTCCAGTTAATCTCAAAATTAATCTATTGATTTATCTATCCAATCTATTTAATTAACCTATTGATGGTTATGTTATTAATCACTCCATGTCGAAATAAGTATGAAGTGATCAGTGACATAAGTATCAACAGATCATTAAAAAAGGGGGAAAGAGCTTTTAAGAAAATATTGATTCTCCTTTTAGTCTTCTAGGAAACCAAGGAAGGAAAAAACTGGTCTCTAATTAGTTCATATTGGTGCATATATTTGCATATTTTTCTGTGAAAGCATAACAACACAGAACAAAAAAAGTATACTTGTCTAGTTTTGCTGAGTATCACATGTGCATCAGTCATGCCTCAAATCAGTCATTTTAATCAGTTTGAGAGCCACCTTAAACAAAACATCTCTGAAGGACCCATAAAGATGCAAATTTAATTATTTAATGGCCTCAGAAAGAACAATTCATTTCCTATATTAATGAAGAATACTCTTTGAAAAAAAAGTAAGTTCCATGTTTTAATTAACTTTTATTTATGTTATTTAGATAGATGATGACATTAGTTAAAACTGTTAAAACTTAAAAAATAGGTATTAGATAGCTATTAGGGGAAAAAAAAGTAAAAAAGGGAAAAGTCACCTGCAATGAATGAAAGCTTTCATAAATTGTGATATTGTGTTATAGCAGCACATCTCACCGGAGATTGTGTTTACAGCATTCACACCTCTTTCATGCTTTTGGTTTCCCACAAAAACATTTAGGTTTTCTTAGACACAACTGAAAACTGGAGTATTCCAGGCAGATGGAGTGAAAGACTCCCTCTCTCTTTTTGTATCATGTGGGCCAGTTTGTCACTTCATGTCATGCCTTTCTTTTAAATGATAAAGGCAAAACATTATGACATTTTATAAAAAGTGTTAATTTATATGACTAATTCTTAAAAAGCTCTGGCAAAATAATAATAGTTATTCTATCAATGTTTTGCTTTTGGGAATAATATCTGATGATTTATGAGAGGGATGTCTTTACTGCAGAGACCCACAAATTTACCCCAGTTTTGGGATTCGAACTTTGGATTTGAATTTTCATAGACGTATGAATCACATTGGAGTGTTCCACAGGAGAATTAGATTCATAGAACTGGAAGTTAATGAAATTCTTTGATGCTTAGTCCTGAATATATCTGTAGGATTTGTTTGCTCCTTTGTTTTTTTTTTCCATTCTGATACTCAGCAATGGCTTGACCATGATTAGTTTTGAATTTCTAGTATTATTGAATACATTAGTAAAATATTCATTAAACGAATTAAAAAAACATCAAATAGATCTTAGCATTCAGTTATCATTATTTTTTTCTTTAGAATAATCTTTCTGAATATATCTAGGAAGTAAACTCTTGTTACAAGAATGAATTTCATCATTTGGTATCAATATACGTCACTAAATACTGTGGGAAATCAATATGCTGTTACACTAAAGTACTTAATTTTCAACAGTGCTGTAGTTGACTTCCCACTGACTCCAGCAGAAACTTTTTATCTTCAGCAAGTGCTAGAGATCATCATTTGCAGTTCCTCTTTTTTAACCGTTTTAAGTGAATTCCAGTTCATTGGGAAGTCTCAAAAGAAGTTTAAATAGTTTTCAGTTTGCAGTATAAAATGACTTCAAAGGTAAATAAAAAAAAAAAAAGGTGTGGGGGGGTGAAGATCAAATTTCACTTCGTATCCTGAATAAAGCACTAGGAAACGAATATATTCTTATTAGCATAATTCAGTACTCTGGAGAGAGGTAGCAAATGCATTTGAATCAACTAATTTGCAAGACATTAAACAAAACTAGATCTACACAAAAGTGCATAAGATAAGAGGGTCATTACTGGATCAGAGCAGCCAAGACACACTCTGTGAGGTGTTTATAGGAGACTGAAATTTACCTACTGCACAAATGGTACCCCAGTTCCTGGGGCTGGTAAACCCAGGAACCCACCATTTTTCCCGAGTAATTCCGGCTGGTTAACACTCTCTCCCTCTCACAGGGAATGCAAAGACACAGGAGCACTTTGGGTATGCCAGGTTTTCTGTGGTTTTCCCTTAGGCTCTGTACATGAAACACCTTTACTTTGCCTGGGTTTAAACACATTAGGCAAGAAAGGTAACAAGCTACAGCAAATACAGTGTTTGTGACTAAACCATGAAGAGGAGCTGGAACCTCTGTTCTCCCAACTTCTAAACTAGCTGTGAGACAGAGGAATACCTATAGATAGAACACTTTTTTGCTGTTGCAGTTATGGCCACACTAGTATGAACTTTAGAAGAAAAAAAGCTATGATGATTTTGCCTATTCTTAGTTATTAATGCCATGCATCCAAGACACTGTCTCTAGTATTCTGGTGATCCATGGGGTCAGATAGCTCTTTAATTAGTGCTTCCAGCTACTTCTAAGCTCTGGATTGTGAAGAAGTATCCAGAAGCCCATAGATGAGAGCTGGGAAAACTTCTAGTTTGTTTCTGCCCTCCTTACAGCAGAGGAGGAAAAACAGGATCAGTGGTCTAGCAGAAGCCATCCTAAAGAGAATGTTGAGGGGAAAAGGATAAGGAACAAAATCTCTGCAACATCATGCCTTTAAGCACAAGACAAAGAGGAACAACAGTGCTGAAGGAATTGTTCAGGGAGAAAGAGCAAGGAGGGCATGAGTTAGAAGGCAGGAGCAAAGGGAACAGCAAAGACAAGCTGATCAGTAGAGAAAATTGAAAAGAACACAGCTATTTTTGCAAAACACTCTTAAAGACAGCTGTAGATGAAATCCTTCTTTTTTCAAGCTATTGCTGGAGTTACTGAAGAAAAAGCTTTATGACAATCCTAGGTGAACATGTGCAGTGTGTTATGTAAAGTGCTTTGAACCTTTTAAGCCTAGGCTTCAGATGCCCAGATGGGAGATGTTGGGTATAATGCCTTTAACAGCTAGTACATCTTATAAATGTGATGTGATTTCAGTTTCCTGCTGTTTGCTCACAGCATTCCCTCTACAGAGGGAATGCATTCTGGTTTGAACACATTCTGCTATCGCATCATTTTGTGTTGCAACATCAGCACAGGCTTTGAATAGTTCAGTACTTGGCATTCTCAGAAGTTATCTCTTAATACATTTTATCGAGTACCTCTCCATCAAAATCAGACATAATTAGTTATGGGCAACCTTACCTTCAGTACAAAAATAAATCCGCCATTTAAAGCAATTGTTTGAATATATAATCTTCTTAATGGAGTGCTCACTACAAGAAAAACGTGCAGTAGAAGGTCCCTTCACATATGGTCCAGGTTATGATTTAGGGCAAGTGACTTGTCTCTAGTGGAACTTACCAAAGGGAGATAATAAACAAAGGCAAAGAATCCTGTTAATTCAGCAAATCTGTTTCTAACATTTAAGACTGACCTTTGAAGCAAGAACAGGGACACAGTGTTAGCAAGTGTGGAGGGAAACCTTTGCTCTCCATTCTTTCTCCAGGTCTTTCCACCAGTAATGTCTAGTTTCAGGTAAATTAAGAAGTCAGTGACTGTTGAACTGTAAAGGTAGGAAACTCAAGGGGAACATAGAGATAATAAACAAGATATTTTATTGTATTGCTCACTCACATAAGGACAAAATTGTATAGCTCATGAAAGGAATTTGAATGGTGTCTGCCAGAGGAAGAAAATTTAGGGTTAAAACAAAATTCTGTTTCTCTCTACAAGAATGCCTCTCAGAAAAGCTTTCTTCAGTATTTTATATCTCTAGCATTCAAGCCTTACAATATTTACCCATTCAAAATTAAGTAAAGAATGAAGTTTCAGAATTTTCTTAGAATTCGTGGGTTGTTTGGGACATGGCTAAATGTTCAAAAGGTTTTTACGATATTTATTGTGTAAAAAAAAATGTGAATAGAGCATTGAACACTAGCTCCTAAATCCAAATTTCACCTCTGTCATGAACTCTCCTCTGACCCTGTGTGATTCTCTTGGCTTTTGCCAGTTTCAGTTCTCCCATAAACAGGAAGATGAGATGCTGCATCTCAAATGATAATCCCTTGTGTACATATTATATAAGTTTCCTGACATGGAGTTCATTTTTCAATAAAAGTCTATGATTTTTTTAAAACCAAATGCTTACCTTCTGCTTGCTGTGTACCAGGTGCTGCCAAATAAGATGTCACCAAATAAAATGGTAACTGGTATACTGCAAGAAAACCTTCTCAGCTTGTGCAATGAATGAAAACAAAGTAGTTATCTTGTATTCACCAAATCATTTGTATGGGTTTTTTTGCACAAGAAAGTATTCCTATTTTTTCATTGGAAAAAAAATGACATTATTTCATGTAGTACATCTGCATAAATAAATTATAATTTATTCTAATATTAAAGGTCAAATTTCTGCATAGTTTAGGGCTAATATTAATTTGCATAGTGTAATTAATAATGACCTCAGTTACCTTACTCTGGGGTCAGTGATTTTATTTAGCTCAATTTATGTTAGCTTTTATTGCTAAGGAAATGTGTATGCATTAATATGTGCAGATTGTATCTCTTGTAGTGTAGCAATACATGCCAGGAAGTGCCTGTCAAAAAGAGTCAAAAGCTGCTCTTGGACACAAACCAGTATTTAAATATACAGTATATTAATAGTTATATCTGACAACAATTCTCTTCACATTAATGTCACTGTCAGATGGCTGAGAACAAAATATGAGTGAAGAGAGTGGTTCTGCTTCATCCAAACTACAACCTGATAACATTTCCACAGGATGAGAGGTATCAAGGTCAAACTTCACCCTTTTTGGGGAACAGACTTTCCTTTGGACCTCGGGATTTTACTTTGTGCACCTTCAGGGCTGCAACTGAAACTGTACTTGTTGAAATGCAGCAGCAGCCCTAGAAGACTACTGATAGCGCCTCTAATGAAAGTCTAAGCTCTGCTGAGAGATGTCCACGATTTAAAAATGTGTTAGACTTCACAGATGGTCTGACTACCTGGAATGGCTTCTATTACAAAGTGAGAGAGGAATGAACTGGAGCAGGCACAATACATCAAGTTTGCTGTCCATCTTAACCACACGGTGCTGGGCTGCAATGTCACAGGCAACAGTGTGAGATGCTCTGATATGCTGCACCTGGAAAAAGTCATTAGTTCCACTGTATGAATGAGGATTTCATTTCCCAATAAGGTAACTCTTCACATGCCCCACTCACTGAGTGACTGAAATCCAGGTCATTTTGAGGTGGGTTCGGATTCTACATTCCCATCCGGTGCCCAAGGATATTTGTAAATGTAAACAATACATTTACATCTGTAAATGTATCTCCACATGATTAAATGGGATGAAATAGGAAGACTATATTTATGTGATTTCATGTATTGCTGGAACATTTACTCAGAGTTTAATAACGACTTCCTTTCCCTGGGGGTTACATCTTCTGTTGGTTCGTGAGGGGATCACTGAAGTAAACAGTATTATTATTGAAGGGATATAGAACAATGAGGTGTATTCTTTCCTAATCTTAAATCCAATAGGAATTTACAGTTCAGTGTTTGCGCTAATGCCACAGCATGCACAGTTAGATGCCTGAAAGGGAGATCCACAAGACCATGGGGTACTTTCCTAAAGGAAATGGTGGATGATGCTGCAGCTTGGGACAAAATAAACTGATTAAAAACTTTGGTGAAGAAAGAGATTCCAAAGTGGGTGTTCTGTAAGACTGACTGGAAGAGTTCTTCTCTAATGGTGTAAATGTAACAAGTCACGATGAACCACCTGCTTCCTATGCTTGGTAGTTCATTGACAGAAGAGGGTACCACCACAGTTTACCTCCTGAACCCCTCCTCTCACCACAAAAGAGAAGGGTTGTTTTGTGAGTGGATCTCCTGGATGGATTTTGTTCTCCTGTATTTGAGCTCCAAATCATATTTCACTTTAGCACTGTTTGCTGTAGTGTTAAAGGAGATATAATTCTCCCTATGAGAAGGAGTCACATCTATAGTCCACCATGGCAAATCTTTCAGAAAATGGTCTTATAAACAAACACCTTTTTTCTTCTAAGTTCTGTATGCACTAACACTGCCTGCATCTCGCACTGACAGAATGGTTGCTGTCCTTAAACTGTCTTGTAGTGGCTTTCGTTTCAAGTACTGAAGCATTACCCGTGAGGCCATACTTTGAGCATGATGTATTTCAGCATCTTATTCTGCTATAATAACAGTGAGTTCTTCCACTGATTTTTTCAAGGTGACTTTTCTTCTACTAATATACTTACTCCATCAGACCTATGGACTCATGCCTCTTCTGTTTCTGAAAGTAGTATGTAGTTTGCTGAGTCAGAAAATGGAAAGAGGAGCTTTGCCTCCCTAGGATATTGGCAGCAAATTATGGAACACTGGGCTCTAGTGTTGCCAACCAGCCATGGCAAACACTTCTTGGCATTTGCCACTCCTTTTATTTTAAAGCTATGAGTAGTTTTAAGTCAGACCTTTCGCCTCTGTCTACCTCTGGCTCTGTGTTCCTTGTGCATGTGTAGAATGCATAGCTGTACATATAGCGGTGGTGCCAGTGATCAAGTGATAGACACATATGAGATAAAATGTGTATGCTTGAAAATGTGCAAAAAGAAACTTCGAAAAATGAGTCTCTGTTCATTAGATGTAGTGACATAGTGAGCCAAACAGATTCAGAAACACAGGAACTTGAATCACACACACACCTTATTTTGGAGACAGATAATACCTCTTTTTATTTTCCATTTTCAGATTCCATTATCAGGCAGACTGAAGAAAAAGTTACAACAAAAAATGGTGTGAAAAGAGCTGTTCTTGTGCTTTTCTAGTCCAGAAAGCACCAGCAAATATCCAAAATCTAAAAATAAATCTTATATTAATGTCATTGCCAGAGTTTAGGTCAAATATAAAAATGTTTGTGCAAATCTCAAATGGACATTCTTGGGTTTCAGTTTTGTTTGAGCTATTAAGTCTAACGAGGTCCATGGACCGCTTTATAATAATTATTGTATTGTTGTGGTTCTGTTAATCTTATCAGATATGAGGCATAATAGAGCAGTGCAGTATGTAACAGTGAAGCCATTAGCTTCTAAACTGAAATTTATATTATAATACTTTTGATTTATTTTAGATTTCATCTTCATATTTTATTTTTCTTTCATTTCTTTTACTTGCAAAATAATATAGGGAAAAAAAGAGAAGAATGCAGACAGGTTGCAGACTTGTGATAAATAGAGGTCGTGTGACATGTATACTTTAGTACATTTAATTTTGCCCTGCAAGTGTTTACTCTTGTAACAGATCCACAATAGTTTTCAAAGTAAAGTGTGCATCTTGGAAACTGCTGACTTGACTAGTATTTTGTCTCCAGTCCATTTTTAAATGTCTGAACACCATTTAGAAATTACTTCAAAGATTTTCAGCTCTCACAGTTCCCATTTTCAATTGCTAACAAATATTCATACAGCTCTAGCTTGGCTCTGAGACTTCGGTTTCTTTTGAACTATCTGCTTTCCCTCTTCTGCTATTTCATGCAGTTAAATGCAGTCATAGCTCCATGGCACAGCAAGGGGCCATGAGTTGGCATAAGAGCCTGGAAGTGCATCCTTGTGTAGTCTCATACCAGAGTACTCTTCACTTCTCTATCTATACTTTCACAGCTTTCTGAAAAGTTAGCTTCCTAACAGCTTGCTCCTAAATTCTAAAGAAAAACAAGTAAGACCTTGGATAATGTGTTACTGTTTGTTATCAAGTGAAAGATCTATTATTTATAGACCTGGGGTATTTTTATGAAAATTTCAGAGGTGTGCCCAAGATAATTATTTGAAAGTACATTAGTTGAAAGTAATTATTTGAAAGACCATCATAAAACCAGACTAGAACCAACAACCATCACTCGAAATATAACTAGATAGATGACACTGTGTAGATTAAGAATGTGTCAAACACACTGAACAACCCTTTTCAAGCTGTGAGTCTAACATAAAAAGGCTCCTAAAATATGTATACAAATTTATATATATATATACATGAAAAGACAATAATGCAGACATCAGCCATTAGCATTTAACCCCATGCAATTAAGAGAGATTTATCTGCTACTGCAGCATTTTTTGGCCTTGATTGGTTTTTACAGTCTGTGATCCTTTGTCAACCTGACACCTTGTGAAACAATCCCTTACAGCAATCCTAAATTGATATAAAATGTTACTAGTTTCGAGCACTGACATTTTTCTTTCATGGAAATAAGTACAGAAGGACAAGAACAAGGGCAAGTTGCCTTGAGGATGGGTATCATTCAAGAATAAAAACTTCTAAGAAGCATTCCAGCACTCTTTCTGCCTATTTCCTCTTTAAGCAGCTATCATGGAAACAGCTAAATGGTATTTAGAAAGGGAATTTAAAATAAATCTTTTATTTCCCCTGGAATTACTAAAGAAATATTTCAAAGGCGTTTAACATGTTTAGGTTGTTTTACTTTTTTAAATATGCAGGGCTCTTTCTGCTTGGAATACAACATCTCTTTCAATCTAGCGTGTTGTTCAGTTTCCAGGCTTTGATGCTGAAAAAATATGCTGCTTCTCTTTCTAACTCTCTGCAGATATTTATCTGAGTAATACAAGCTGGGAGTTTTATATATTTCCCCACGTTGAGAATCTTCTCCTTTTCTTCTATTGGTGTATTCATTTTTAAGGTGATTATTTTTCATTTGAATGATCTTGAAGCTCATACTTTTAGGAAAGGCCAGCATGAAACCATAGGGGTCCCTTAAACTCATTTTGAGAAAGTAAACAGTACATTGACTTTGCACTGGCCTTTGGCAGATGGGTAAATTTTACCTTCTCCTTCAACTCTTGATTTATAAAACTCATTTTTGAAATGTTGTAAGGCACTCAGGCCAAATAATGGATGTCTTATATTTTCTTAAAACCCATATAGAACACCGAAGTATTGTTAAATGATTCCCTGGTGGTTTGTATTTTCTTTACAAGGCACTGAACAGTTATGGTTGTAGCCACCCCTACATACAGGCACACATTTGGTCCTGGAGCCTTTGTTGGGAAGAACCCTTTTCACATCCCTTGCTTCCTCCTCCTGTTACTGTGCTCCAGGGTAGGGAGAACAGCTTTGCTTCCCCAGGGACTCAGAAGTGGATATCCAGGTCAACTTCTTTTCCCATGCTGGTTTCAGCCTGTCTTCAGATTGTCTTTTCTAAAATTGTAATTGATAGTCAAGGATCCCTCTTTTTTTATTTATTGAATTGAAGGAGCTGCAAAACAACTCTCTGACTTCCTAAAGTTTTTCAAAATTTAACAAACTGTGTAACATCTGTATCAGGTCTGACATAAGAGAGAGAAATTACCGACAACCTACTGCATTTCACAAGGACCTCACTACACTCCAGCTCCCTCTAGCTGTGAATACAGTGTCATCTTGAAGACTGAGGAGGAAGAAAGGGAATAAAAATAAAAAGGCTTGAGAAAGAAAAATTCATCCCATTTTAATCCTCTCAGAGCTGAATCTGTAACGCAGTGCATGGGGACTTCTGTTTGCAAATCCTGTTAGCAAACAACAGAATTTATGTATGTAGTTCCCATGACAGAACTTTCAAAATTGTTCTCCTTATGATTTTGCTCCAGCAACATTACTTCACAGTTTATAAAAATTATTCATGGAAAAAAATAATCGTTTGGGATATCAGTAGTGCTTTGCCACTTTACAGTCTTTTTCAAGTAGCTGTCTCAGAAGAGTGTTCCCTAACTTCTAACACTCTCTGTCACCTGCATCCTTTTTCTGAGTAAGCCCTTTCCATTTCATTCTCTATGTTCATGTTTGTTTCTGAAACTAGCTTGCCCCCCACCATTCACTTGAATAAAAGATTTTTTTCTATTTACACAAATATTTCTTCAAACTCTAAATCCAGTTTTCTCTTGCATTTATGAAAACTGGTCAAAAATAAGTTGTACCAAAAATGTAACTCAGTGACAGTAATGGGAATGTTTCGGAAAAGAAACTGATTAATTTTTGACATTAAAAAGCTAAATTTTGTGTTTAGTTGCTATTTGGCATTTCTACCTTCTTCAGTTAGAACTACTGCCTTTAAAATTTAAAATAACATAAAAATGTGAAAAATCTTGCTTCTATGAAATTTCTTTATAGAAAGCCTAGCAGTAGTTCTCTAAGTCAGCAGTTTCCTACCAACTTAAAATATACAGGTAATCATTTTTCTGTAAAAAAAGCCTGTTTCATTTTATTTGTTCATCTCTTCTACACATATCGCTGTTTAATCCATTCCAGTTCCACTTGTTCTGAAGAGAGAGCATATAGATGACAAAAAATTGCATTAAAAATTGCTACCTCTTATAGATCATAAGTTTGCACTGGGCCAAGAAGACAGGAACTTTGAAGCTATAAATAGCACAGGAATAATGGAATTATTCCACTGTATATTGGTGGAATGTCGGCCCACTGGAGTCAACATTCACCCACAGTTACTAAATGCCAGGCAATGCTGAAGCAGTGAAAGATGTGAAGGACTGTTGAGTTAGCAGGCAGGAGATCTTAGTCTTAGGTTACCTACTGATCTAGTCTGTTACCTTTACTTCTGATTTATAAGCAGTCATGTTAACACACCATTATTGACATCAGGGGTAGTAATAAAAGAGGAATAAATGACCTACATTTACTAACATTATGCAGAACTTTCTGCCCCTGAGCCACCATTCAGGGGAGCGTGTGGCTACTCTAGCATTGAGTGTCCAGGGCTGAAAGAGCCCAGAGCCAGCTTCCTCCTTCTTGCAAGGGCATATTGCAATCCTGATTACAAATCCAGGTACTGTGTGAGACAACCAAGCAACTCTGGCTATGGTGGTTACTTGGGGCAGATTTTGATGAATGGGAACAGGTAAGGGATTGTGCACATTTGGGTTTCTAGCTGCCTTGGGATGTATCTAAGCCATGACTATGACTTGAGTTTTGCTATGGGGCATCTATTTTTTTACTTGAATAGTAACAGAGTAAGGGACACCTTAAACAAATAAATGACCTAAGCATTGTAGTGTATTTTAACTGAAACAGACTCAAGGCATTTTTAGAAAAACAAGCTGCATCAGTAAATCACAGAGGATCTCATAAATGTAAATGTAGTGCCTAAGGCTTAACATTTACCTATTCTATCTCTTCTTCATTTTTTCTTTTATTTTTTACTTCTCCAAGCAACACTTCATGTTAAGTTTTACAGCATATAATAAATTTTCTTCCAACTAATAATTAGCTTACATCTGACTAATACATCTTGCAGAATGACATCACGCAACTGCTAAAATTACCTTAGGAGGACCTAGTAATGGTATGTTGCTTCAGGTTGGAGATGGAGTTTATAAATTTGACTATCCCTTCAAATTAAACATATTAAAGCTTGCTTCTAGGGGAACAGGTATGAATATTTAAAAAACTGAATGCAGTGTTGAATCTATATAGAAGTCTATTATGAAATCCAGCACATATATGAGATGTTCTACCACTGGAGGTAGTCTCCGAGATCTCTGATTGACCATGAGCCCTTAAAAAACAATTCCAAGGCAGATGCAGAATATTTTTCATTCAAAACCCTGTAACATATTTAACAGTTGTCATTAGCTATATTTACAGAGGTTTTCATGGGTAAGGAAAGTCTCTGATAAAGAGAGGCAGCATGGAAGGTGGCAGAATTTTGCAATTAGATGTGTTATTTGTTTCTTATTGGAGCTGGTGGTTTTGAATGATAAAAAGAGTTGCAGTTCTGTTGAAGTTCTGGTCCTCCTCTGGATCCGAGGAGTGGTACCAGAAGTCTCAAAACTCCAAGATTATATGTGCTCAGGTTCAGGTGGCAATGCCCAGTACCTCTCCCAGAGCTGGGATTTTCACAATGGATGATCTAACTCTGTGAGTCTTGGGATATTTTTGGAATCTTTGATGGTCTGGGTCGTTGCAGCTGCCTATTATACCAGTCCAGTATGGCCCATTAGCAGAGATGACCCCTCAGACTGGGTGTGAAGGTGCTAATTCCTCCCCTGGAGGGGAGTTATCACAGCTGAGTCATTGGTGTGAAGACAAAGAAACACTCCCCTTCCTTGAAAGGTTAACATCCAGCTTGTAGTCTGAGGTGTCAGGTGTGCCCTGGGTAGCTGCTGCAAAGGATCCATTATTAACAGTCCATCAAAAATTACATAGAGGGTGTAGAATACACAGTTTTGGTTACACTCACATAATGACAAACTGGTCCTGGCCCCTTTAACTAGGACAATGGTCCTAATTTTGTCCTACAGGTTGGCTGTAGGACAATTGTGGAAATATGTCAGCCCCAGGATCATGTCGATGAGATTTCACTCGTGTTCTGGATAAGCGATCACTCTATTCCACCATGGCTAGAGGCTTCTCGAAGTCAAAAAATCTAAGAGTGGGGCATAATCCTTCAGAAAAAAAAGTAGATCTCCTAGCTAACCTAACTAATTTATCCTCATGGGACTCCTGTATGACAGCATGTATGATGGAGAAATTTTACTCAGTGGGCCCGCCAGAGACGACTCTGTATGCAGGTTAAATAGACTCATAGACTACGATGATCTTCCCTAAAGGCAGACTGCGAGATGAAGGGCTTACAGAAGAGCTAAATTCCGAGGGAAAAAGTTGAGAAGTCTCCCTGACAGATTGATAGCTGAGAGATGCTGAGTGAAGAATTACTTAGAGCTCATTCAGAGTAACATTAGTTAAACTTCAGCTTCACTATATTTTATATTCGGTCTCTTATTTTTCTCCATAAGACACTAAAGTTTCTTTATTAATAGTTTGTGTGTGTCTGGATGGTATTCTCTGTATTGTCAGTGCCAGGCTTCAGAAGGGGCCAGTAGGAAATTTTTGGTTGCTGCTCTGTGAAAGCCAGCAACACCAGTCATGGATCATTTTACTAATCAGGTTTTTTTCAAAATTTGCAGTGCTCTTTTCTTTGTTTTCTTTCATTTTGCTATATGAATAATATTGTGTCTTTTCTTATAACATCGTGAATCAAGGGCCAAAAGGGAGGGGTTTTGTTTGATTGCTTTTTTCTTCAATGCACCATGGACCACCACAGCAGATCTGATACATCCATGCAGTATTTCTAGTAAAAGAACATTTATCCTCTGTAAGATGAATAATTCTGCTGTTTGCTTTGCTTTTCTCTGTTTTCTCTGGGTTTGATTTTTTTGTTGTGGTTTGGTTGGTTTTGTGTGCGTATGTGTGTTTATACTGAATTGAAACCCAAAGTAAAGGCTTACCCTTCACTCCCAATTATCATCTTGAAAAGGTAGTGGAAATGATAAATTTCTCCTGGTATGGAAGAAACTTAGGGGATTAATTGATAAAATAACATTAAAATTGGTAATGAAAAAAACACATTTTTTTTCTCTAAGTGAATACCGTGAGAAAAACTTACAATGAAAAGGAATGGAAATCTAGCTTTGCATCTGTACATTTTAAAAATCTCAGTTGATCACAGAACTTACATTCCAGTTAAAATGTCAACACTATGGAAATAAAGATACACAAAAAGAGATTGCTGTTGTACTCTAGTCTCATAAGATTTTTTTTTATGGGTTTTGGTGAGGAAGAGTATTCTAAATATAATATATTCAGTATCTGCTGTTTCATAAGTGGAGATAATAACACTAAGAATTTCAGGTTGCGGTTATTAAAAATAATGAATAGAAATCATCATCGTTAGTGGCTCACTGGGAATAGTTAGTAGCATTCCTGAAAAAATGTTGTGAGGTACACTGTGTTGTTCCCTTCAAAGTATCCATTATTTACCAAGGTAGCTATGGGGTTACCTTTCACATACTGGCCAAACTCTGCAATCCTTGTTTCTTTCTCTCAAACTTGCCTTGGTCTTCTCTTCACCTTAGCTTAAGCTCAGCAAGTTGCTTCTGATGAATGCACTGTGTTCCCAGAGCTTGCACGACAGTTGGCAGGTATTGCTTTGGGTGGCTTTTGTGTTTCATTCACAGCTGGGTGTTTTCTCCCTGCCACAGGTACCACAGCAGATGTTACCTCATCAGCTCATTTGGTCCTTTGCCATAGGGTTTCCCAGTATGAAGTAATGCTCTCCCAGGGAGCACTGGGAGACCCTACAGATGAGAGCCCTGAGGGTGGAGGAACAATAAACACCAGTGTTCTATCTGGAACACTCGGTAACGGAACCAACTGATACTTAGCCACTTCGCTTTACAAACGACACAAAAGGGATGTATAATTTTTGTGACAGGAAAAAAAAACAAGGGTCAACAAGAATTTTAAAACTTAAGTACTGTGTTTCTGCAAGGGGGAAAAAAATAATCATTTTAAGCCTAAAGGTAGCAAGAATTCCTCCACATTAGGTACTTGTTCTCGCATCTCATACAGAGATTTCTGATCTTAGAGTTATTCCATTACTGTACAGGAAAGAGAAAATGAGAGACCGTTTTACTGGTTTTCAAACTTTAATAGTTATAGTTATTCTTCCTCTCTTAAAGGCTGGGTCTATTATCCTTGCAAATATTTATCTTCCTGTCTTTTTATCAGTTGTTTGCTTGGAAGTTGCACTTTATTCTTTTGTTTCTGAGAATGCAAGAAAAATCATGTACAGAAAGCAGAAATTTAACTGAAATCAAGGTGATATATGGAAATATAAAATGTGAGAAATGGACACAACAATGGCAAAGTGCCCTGTAAAGCTGTATAGAATATCTGTCACAGACCTTGGAAACCACCAAAGCCATAGGACATATATCTTGACTTGTAATTTGATTAAAACACTGATGACAAAAATCTGCTCTTGTAGCTGAACAATTATTTTCTTGGTGTTGTGTGTTCACTGCATATGCAACTCTTCCACTGACATCAGTGCAAGACCCTCACTTTGAGGGTTGCATGTTGAACTTGAGGGCTCTAATTGCTTTGTTTGTGAGGAAGAAGACACCATATTCATCTGTACCATAGTGATGACTCCTTTGGAAGCACACACACACAGACCCAAGCCTACCCTCTTCCTGAACTGTAGCATTTTATCAGTTTCTGTTTCTCTTAGTTCTGGGACCTTTCAGTGCACTGGATATGCCAAAAGTATGTCTAATGAGCAGGGTGTCCTGCATCCAATTCCTGCATATACACGGCTAGAAGTTCAGAGATATGCTCTGGTATCCATGCTGCTGCAACAGGGTCAGTCCTTATGGTTTAACCTTGAAAACGTTGTTTATATCCCTCTGCCTTCCTTTTTCTTTCTGCAACATGAGTGTAACAATAACAGACCATTTTCAGAGCAATGGCTGAAGGGTTTTATAAAAAAGCTCATCTTTTTCAGGTTAATAATCCTTTCCTGTAAAGAATAAATATCCTAAGTGTTCTAACATCCTCTGACTCTGACTGCCTTGAAGCTGGCTGCACCGTTCTGTAAGGGTTCAATTTTCTCTTTAATTATTAACTGAAAAACACTGGGAAATAATTGCTGAGCCTTGGGATTAGTTTTCTTCTTTTAAAGCCTAATCTTTCAGTCTAAAGCATGAAAAAAGTCCTTCCCCACACTTGCTTATGAGAATGAGAGCCTAAGGATCAAGTCTCCAGCCCTTTGAAACAGTTGATCTGACTTGGCATTCAGCTCCTTTACCTTTGTCTTAGCCAAGAGTGTATTGCAAGCAAAGCCTTTCTGGAACCGTCTTACTTCCTCAAGTGAGGAAACCAGTCAAATTGGTCTTACTGAAAGCAGAATGATATCTTTTGGAGATTACCAAACAGTGTCATGTTTCTGATGTTTAGCTTTTCTCTTTTTTATGTAGGGTAGTGGCAACAACAGCAAACGCATTCAAAAGCCAGGAAAGAATTTTTCATGAGGGATTGTAGAGAGTTTTTGCTGCTCACATCTCTTTTTTTCCATACTAATCTCCATGACAAACTGTGCTTGATTCTGTTGAAATCAGTGACAAAACTCCCACAGATTTTAGCTGGAACAGCATCAAACCCTATTTTGCTGAGGATTTAAAAGAAAAATTGTATTTTCTTCTAAGTTTCATATCTAATTTCTTGGCCCCTTTCTTTCACTGCCTCTGTCTAGAGGCACAGAGACCTTGCGGGAGCTTATTTTATGATATCCCTGTTACTGTCACAGCAGCAAATTACAATGCCAAAGTCCCAAGGACTGTATTGTCACAACTCATGAACAGCTCCCAGGAAGAAAGAATTCTACTAAATTTCCCTGAAGGCGTATGATAGATTGTAAGAAATGCCATAAAGAAAGAACAGTCTGAATCTCTGCATGTGTTTTCTGCTCCTTCCTTGTTTTTTTTTGAGTAACCTTTGGCCTTCAGAAACCATTAAATCACTCTCCTGTGCCTAATACTTCCTTTTGGAAAATATGGTAGAATATGGCACAACTCAAATCTCCCTTTTACCTAAATGTCAAATTGGTACTCCTACTGTCACATCTTGGGGTTTTTTTTTTGTTTGTTTGTTTGTTGGGTTTTTTGTTGTTGTTGTTGTTTTGGGGTTTTTTGTTTCTTTTTTTGTTTGTTTGTGGTTTTTTGGTCATTTATCATGGTTTCTGCAGGGACTTTAGCTTTAACCATTAGTACCACAAGGAACAGCTGTAAGTACTCCATCATAGACAAAGCCACTAGCCTGTAATTCAATCTGCAAGACAGGCAGTGTGCAAAAAGATACCTGTACCCATCTCTGTACTTCAAAAATTCTTATGTAGCTTTAAAAAAGCACATAAATTCATTGTATATGTGAGTTACAATAGCTTCATGTTTCCTCTGCAAAATCAGTTCCATGGGAACATCAAATCCATACCTTTAATTTTTAAACTAGATTCTCAAGCAAAATCCTTATTATGTTATGAGCCCTATCAGCCTAACAAGTGTGGTTCAATTTTTTCTGTATAGAAAAGTTCCTTTAAGAAGGTTAGTGTAAGGAGAATAGGTTTTTCGCACTATCATGAGTTAAAAATGAGTTCGCATGAGAAAAATAAGTTTGGGGTTTTTTTCAAAAGTCTGAATTTTCTCACTAACATGGCAATATGTGCCTTTATTTTACAGAAGAGCAAGAAAAAGTGAACAGTGATTACAGTCAGTCTCTAAGCAGCATTTGAAGAAGGATGACTTCTAAATCCATGTTTCAATGGTTTTAAGCTAGAACTACCTTTTTAAAAATTAGGTTGATCTCATGAAATTAATACAATCTAATCTATATTAATTTAACCTAATTTAATTTAAAATTATAGTAAATGTAAAGACAATCTCTACAAAGGTGTTCATGCAGAAAGTCAATGAGAAACCTCTGTTCCAGAAAAAATTTACTGTGTAGATAAGCCTTTTGATACAGACAAGTGAGCACGGAATGACTGAGTGGCTGCAGCAAGTTACCTCTGCAGTCAGAGACCTGCACATTTCTTTATATTGAGCCCGCTGCAAGAAGAAAAGTGTTATCTTAGCTTGTGGTAAAGGTGGTGTAAGGTCATGCAATTTAGCTGCAGTCAGGGTAGCATGGAGACTGAGATGCACATACTGTCTGGTAATGTGATTTGACTGAAGATCAGCTCAGCCCTTGTAACAATTGCTAGAGATGGTCTGGCCACCACCTTGGCATCTGCAGTGCTATTACATTTTCTGGGTTTGATTTCATTTTCATGCCTGTGTTTGCCTTCATCTGAACTGAATGGAACTGTAAAGGACCAATAGATCAGATGATGACCTCTGCAGTAAATGGAATTCAAACTGGGTTCTTCTGGACTTTCCAATGAAGAAATATTTACTGGGGAATTTTGTAACCACTCTTTTCTGTCAATTACCTAAATAAGACTTGAAGTTTACATAGCTGGTACCTTGGTTGAAGTTATCAGAACAGACATGCTCCCAGCCATGTGGGCAGAAATTTTCTACTTCTGTTTTTACTGACATGTGAAGACATAAGTTAAAACATTTATCTGACATTTTCTCCAGAAAAAAAAAAAAAAAAAAAACCCTCACTTTTTTTAAATTATTTTTTTCAAGATTAATTTTTGTACAAGAGATCAAAACAAATTCTCTTAGCCTCATAGCCTCAGTGAGAACTGTATCAGCTAGGCTGAAAGACTTAGCAAAACAAACAAAAGCACAACAGACTGCAATTTAGCAAGAGATTTCAAATTATAGGAACAATCACCAACAGCTAATCTTTTATTTAGTTAGAGCTGGTTTCCACTCCAGCTGGTTACAAAACCATGTCCAAGGGTTCTGAATGATGTGCCAAGGAGATTTGAGATCTGTCAGCACTAGTCTTGTTTCAGGGTCAACTGTGCAAGGACTAGAATAGGATTCTGCAAAGGAAGGTATTCATGTGAAATAAAAGTAGCCAAGGCAAAAAGAGATGCATTGCCCTGCTGAGGGGATATTGACAAAGGCTAAATTTTAGTCTAATGAGACCAGTTTCCTAAGGGAGCCAGTGTGTTCAGTGCATAGAAATCAGCTACAACTGTAGATGATTTGGAGCAGTTAAATTATTCTTTGTCTGATGTCTGCCCACTTGAAGCATGTCCACTCATTGCATTCATCCCATACTGCCTCATTATGACTTCCTTATTCTGTGTCTGGGAATGATCCGTGATGTTTTTCAAGCCATGATAGTTTGCTTTGTGCACAAATTGAACACAACCCAAGCCACGTGAAGTTCAGTAGACGAAGTGAAATGGAAAAGGTGGAGACACATTAAGAGAAACTCATAAAGTCATTCTTCTACTGGGTGGAGAAGTTGAGAAGGAAGGAAAAGGTGGGATTCTCTGTTTGCACATCTTATTAATAAGGCAGCAGAACTGTAGAAGGACTTAGGGTCTATTTACACTCCACAGTCCAGTAACGCTGAAAGACAGCCAAATTAGTTATGGAGCTAAAAGTAGGAGTCAAAGCAGAGTTGTGCTGTGCCCAGACTAAGTTCAGAAAAAAACGAGCCCTAGTGGAACTTGATGCTAATGCAGCTTTGGTATCCTCAGGCCAGAACTAGTATTTCACTGAACATACTTTTATTAATCTCTAGGAGATCCTTGAATGTGGAGTTTGCTCAATGAACTGGAATAATTAGGAGAACACATAACAAGAAAATTAATCTCTTTTGCTGTACAAATCAGAATGTCTGGCTGATGCTGCAGTTAAGTTCACCTTTAAACTTTTTGTATGTGTCCTACACTAGCCAGCCACCCCGCAGACCCCTTTCCTCAAAAAGCTTTTTTATAGTGGTCCCTCCTTTTGATGTGGTTCCCAAATTCATATTTCTTTTCCATAATCTGACACATTCCATTGTCTTTGAAGTCCTGACCTGGCTTAAATAGTAATACTAACTGTGAGCTGTAAAGCAGATGCAACATTCTGCCCACAGGAAAGGCTGGGCCAATTCTAGTAGAATAAAGTGATTCCTCAGTATCTAAAACACCTTGAGAACTCAGGAGTCAAGTCCTCAGCTGATGCAATGAAAGATTGCTGCATTACTGTGTCTGGAGCTCTTGTTCCCCAAGTGGCTTTTATTATTGCAATGGGAAGCTTTTTTAATAGGTTGCTGTTCTATGTAAACTCTGAATTGTATTTGTAACTTCCAGTATTGCTCACCTCTAAAATCACCTCTGAGGAGAGGAGAGGAGAGGAGAAGAGAGGAGAGTGAGTATAATTAGAGTAAAATCAGAGTTCCTTTTGCTGAAGCATTTGGCTTAGCTGTATTTTCTCCTGCTATTCAGCTCAGTGATGTATTTCACTGTGAAAGTCTTACAGCCACTTATTCCCTTCTCAGGTGACCGTCCTTTTTGGGAAAGCAACCTCTACAGCACACAGGATCACTCAGAACTGATGTGAAGCCTTCATTGGACACTGTACACATCAAGTTAACGTTGAAAGGATATACATATTTTATGAGATTTTTGCATGAGCAGAATGAATGAGATTTTTCAGAAACAATGAACATCTGGTGCTAGATGAAAGTACTGTGGTTTTAAATTGTGTTAAACAGTGATGTCTGAACACAATATATGGAAGTTATCAGAAATTACCTGGAACCTGTTTAACCATGAAGTGAGATCCCAATTAGTCATCCTAGGTACTTAGCAATTAGATTTTTTCAGCAAGTTTGTTTATTGTATTCCATTATTCTCTAGGTCAATGTGCAACTTCTTCCTCTGCTCCCCAGATGAGATCTATAACTTCTTGTCTTATATCCGGCTAATATAATTATGAGGCAGATACTTCAAGAGAAACAGGTTAGGTGTACCTGGATTACACAGATTAAAGATCCTCTGCAATGGGGAATAAAGAAGAATTAAACTGGCATAAAAGAGAAAAGTGCATACAAAACAAAGTGATGATCTTACATGTTTTTTCTGGTTAATTTCTACAGAAGTGGAAATAAAACTAGAAGCTCTGATTCAGACCCTTAATAATCCTCGGAACTTAATCCTAGCCATGAGTGCTACCAAAGGACGGGAAAACACTGAACTTTTCCATTCTGTTTTTCCTGCACTAAGAAACTAGGGGAAATGGCATAAGTAATTTTAATTATAAATGATTGATAGATCACTTCTCCCATGTCCCTCTCTGACTTCAACAACTATCTATATGGATAAGACTATCAAAAAGGAAGCAGGACTTCAGCTTATGAGGTTTTCTGTTTGACAGCTTATCAGAATGTGAAACACAGGAATAGGGAGAAAGAATGAGTTGAAGCAAGATTTGAGGTAGCACCTCAAATGTAGCACTAGAGTGTGTCAGCCATACGTTATTACCGGTGAACAAAAGAGTTTTATCAGCAAGCTGGAAGGACAGCTTGAAGATATGGCCGGAATCTTCACGCCCACCTTGAACTAGCTTGGAAACAATAAGGAGCTGTTTTAGCTTTACCTTTCTATGACAGAGAGCTGGGAATAAACATCAAAACAAAATCTTCAATATAGTCAATATGCTATGGCTGTCATTAATACCACATGATACCGGTAGGAGAAAGCCGTAATAAAAACATGTTCTTCTGCTTCCTGCATCTATAGCTTGGATACAGGACTGTAGATTCTTCAGGATTTTTCATTCATTGAATGAAATCAAAGCCATCAAAACTGAAGGTAAAGGGATTGAAAAGTGATACAATAAGAGATATTTTCTGAAATATGATGCCCACCAGTGAAATTCATTGCCAGATTAGAGGTGTCTCTCTCTGCAAGAAATGTTCTCCTTCTGATTAGATAGAAAACTGAGAAACTGCTGGTCAGTACTTCACATTAACTTTTCAAGTTATTATTGTTAATATTAATATTATTGTGTTTATTTTAAACCATAGAGATTAATTCTTCAAACCCCTATCATTTTACAACATTATCCGATATTCCATAATGTGTAGGCAAAGTATTTAGCTCATCTTTCTTTACAGCAACATTACTTATTATCACTAGGTTTTCAGGAATGAATGATCAATCAATATCTTTTTAATCACTTCTGTTCTCTATTTTATTCCCTCAACATAAGAAATTTTAATTATGCTTCTGCTTATATCATTTTATGATTATTCCTTCTTCAGTTTGGCACATACGGTATTTCACTTCTCTGATCATCTTTGTTTATGCTCCTGTGTTTCCTGCACTTTTCTTATTAAAACTCCCAGTTCTTCCAATTGAATTTAACTAAAAGTTCTCCTGGCTTCAGCAAAGGGGCAGCTTCTTTCTCAGATAGAAGAAAGGTTCCTTAGAAATCATGAGACATGTGAACTTTCATTGTCTGCAGCTTAATCCTCTATCTTCTTCAGAGTAATGGCAGTAGACCATTTTTTTTTATCAATGGTATTTTAGTCAAATTTTAAGTTCTCTTTACTGTTACAGAAGCCCTTGAGAAGGACCTTCATGTAGGTGTATTACTGAGATGCAGGTAGATCAACCTCAAAGCTCTGGCTGCTTCTGGATCTTGTGAATCTGATCCCTCTGCATCAAAAATACATTATTCACCAGGGTTATTTAAAAATGCTTTTTTTTCAGAAGCACTTATGACTTTTAGTGCATTAATTTCACTGACCGTTAAGGTGCCACAAGCAAGACTAGCTCTCACTGTCACTGCATTCTGGGCGAAGAATTTCCAGATCCTCACAGTAAATTGGGAGCTACAATGATCAGTTAGTACTTAATGCCTCATTCACTTTAGTAATGCTATCTTTCTGGTTTTGCCAGCTTACTGCAGTTTATTCAGAAGTTAGGTCAGTCTCAGTTTTTTACTTCTAAAACTCACATCTTTTAAAAAAAGTAAAAATTCTTCACTAATATTATTTATTAAGTACTTTCGGGCAGTAGCCACTTTTTAGTATGGCACAAGAAGGAGGTGGCTAAATTATACAGATCTTTTCCGAACATGCATTGTAACTCGATCAGAAACTAGATAATTGAAACAGAAGTTTCTGGTTGAAATTCTGTGGTCTGTATAGAGTGGGATGTCAGATTGGTTATTTGCTAAGAACTTTTGAAACTTCGACCTTATGAACAACGCAAAATTCACTGCCCCAAATTCTAGCAGTAACAATGATCTCGTTATACCTACAGGAGAGGGTGTGTTATTTTGTCATAGTTGTTAATTTTACATGAAGCTTATGTAAAAGGAATAAAAGATTTTATTATGAAAATTCTATTTTGATCCATTTTCAAGGCAACTTTTTGTGCTGTGTAAACATCAGCTGAACTTCCCAGTGCAAGAGAGGACAAAAATTGTGAAGAAACAGTGTTAATCCTGCTATATGAATTTTAATGCTAGTATGATAAAGAGTACCTCTTCACTTTATTCTTCCTTCTTGCACTAATGATGTCATGCACCATAAGTCAGACTTACTGGTTTATGAATTAGCAGACCTTCAAACATATACTGAGAGAACAAAGAAAACTGTCTTCAGCCCTAAACCAGCAGAGAAGGAAAGGAGCACAAAGAATTCTGTGAAGAACATCTGGTTGAGTCAAAGCACCTTACATCAATACCTAATATTATCTCTGCATCCAGTGATGTAGATGATCACTTTTTGCTTTTAAAAATACGAATCTTAACATACCCTGAATATGTGAAATTAGTCACACTCAGAACCAGGGCTTAGAACTGCCGTATCTAAACTGAGCCAAACCTAATGTCAAATTTCAGCTTAGTTACGTATACTGTATTTGTACTTTCTGGATTTCCTGTGATTACTAATAAGTAGAATCACTGATGTAGGCAGTACCCTTTACCCTCAATTTCCCTTTTGACTAAGCATCTCTTTCCAGGAATTTTTACTTTTTCCATTATTGCTCACATTTTGAACAGTATTACAGTGACAAAAGCAATCAAAGCCATGGAGAGAGTCAAGAAATTACTTAAATCATGTTTGATTTAATGGATTTCAATAAAGATTCTGCTGAAATTGGGCTGTGAATAACTACAGTACTAGCAAAAATGAAAGTCTTTAAAATGGGACATTATGTTATATATAAAAAGCTGGTTGCTGATTCCCCCCCATTACTGTCTCACCCAAAATATGAATTACAGAATCGTAGAATATGCTGAGTTGGAAGGGACCCATCAGGATCATTGAGTCCAACTCCTGGCTCTACACAGGACACCCCAAGAATCACACCATGTGCCTGAAAGCCTTGTCCAAACATTTCTTGAACTCAGACAGGCTTGGTGGGGTGATCACTTCCCTGGGGAGCCTGTTCCAATGCTCAAGCACAAATGGGGCCCTAACCATGCATAGCAGATCCATGCATTAAAAATGCCAAAAAGAGAGCATGAGTAAAAAGTAAATATTAAGAGTCAGCAGCCTAAAAAATTATAGAAAGGGCAAAATTACAGCCACACTACTGCCTTATTGTTGACAGCAGCACTGACTAAGCATTCATAGAATCATAGAACAGTTTAGATGGGAAGGGACCATAAAGATCACCCAGTTCCAGCCCCCATGCTGTGGGCAGAGACACCTTCCATTAGACCAGGTTCTTCAAAGCCCCATCCAATTTGGCCTTGAACACTTCCGGGGATGGGGCATTCCCTTCTCTGGGCAACCTTTTCCAGTGTTTCACCACCCTCATAGTAAAAAATTTCTTCCTGATATCTAGTTTAAATCTGCCCTCTTTCAGCTTAAAGCCATTCCCTCTTGTCCTGTCACTGCGTACCCTTGTAAGAAGACCCTCTCCAGCCCTCTTGTAATCCCATTTTAGGTGCTGGAAGGTGCTACAATTGCTTGTATGTGGACTCCTCAACTGACATATCCTGATATCTCTATTGATCTTTATTGACATTATCTACAGAGGAAACCCTGTGGTTATTTATCCATGGACAAAACTTAAATCAGATGCACATGATCAGGAAGGGAATGTTTTTAAATGCACAAGGTACCTGTTTTTCAAAATAGGTAGCTAATCACACTAATATACAAAAAAGTTCTGATTTATTGTTTCACTCAATTATTTAATATTGTTATTCACTTAATTGCTTAACCATTTTGTTGGTTAAATGATCTTCTATCCATTTTGAGGCTTCTATTTCAAGCAAAGCTCCCTGGTAATTAAATCATCACTAGGGTACGTTAATTTATGTCACCTATGTTTCCCTTATGCTGTTTGTGTCTTGGCTGCCTCTGCTCTGGCCTACAGCCTCTCTCTGGCTCAGGGCACACACTCTCGATTCATCCCAGAGGCTCCCTGGCAAGAACATGGCCTCATTTGCCACCCAGTACCACAAAGAGATGAGGTGAAAGGTCTTCTAGGGACAGTATGGCTTTTTGCCCACCGTCCACATCCCACCAGCATTCTGCCTGCTAAACTACTGAAAATAGTCAGCCACCAGCAGAGTGACCCTAAAAAAATTCCTGTCCAGTTGTAATCACAAAGATGGACATTTAGGTCCACTATCTGCTGTATTTTGTGAGAGAGAAGATCTATCCCCTCAGCAAATTTGAGCTGTGCCTGGAAAAGACATAGAAAAAAAAATATAGACCTGCAGTGTCACTTCATAATTCAGACAAAAATGTGGTATAATAAATACCTGCTCTCATCCTCCTTCACTGAAGCTGTTTTTCATTTTGACTAGTGATTTTAAAAGGCTCATTTCTTAGTTTTCTATTTTACCTCTAGGAAGGTTTTCCATTATACAGTTCCTATAAATACATGAAAACAGAGATCACAATAAACCAATATATTTACTGAGACTAGAAAATTCTTTCTTCTCAAATGAAATGATGCTGGGGCTATAAACAGCTGGAAATATTTTACTAAGGTATTAACAGCCTCAGGGTCTGTATTAATGACAGGCTTGTTAGACTGTGAAATGTCTGCTGGCTTTTCTCCAGGGTGTTTAAACTAATTAACTGCTAAGAATAAGAGAGTGAGTTTCCTTTCACTCTCACTTTGAGACTTCCAAATTTTCATTGACTTTACCGATATATGTGGTACTTTACAGTGGTGTGAGAGAAGCAGCAAGCCAAAGTGCACACATAGCAGCAGGTCTGAATGATGAGCTGGACTAAACCAAATTACTGAAGGGAGGATTAGCCAGCCTATAACAGACTGACAAAAAATGCTTCCAAACTATAAGTCTTTCCCCTCCTTTCATGGAAACCATGTAAATTTCATTCCTTCAAGCTGACATTTAGCAATTCTGTGTAAATTAAAATAAAAAAAAAAAAGCAAACCAAAAGAAGAACACTAGCAAGTCACAAAATTTATAAATGTCTTTCCTTTTGTTCTGAGCTTGGTAGCAATGATTGATGTATCGCTCCAACTGCTGTTTGGTTTTATGAGTTGTTTTAATTCAGGGAAGGGAAACGTGCCCAATTATATTTTTTATATTGTAGACAAATAAAAGGATATAAGATAACCACACAGTTTTGAAATGGAATGTGTGGTTCAAAAGTTAAAAGGGATAACCTGTTTGAACCACGAAATGATGTAAAAAAATCACTCCATCAGAAGCTCAGGTAGAGTGTCTAAAGGAGCCCCCAAAAGTAAATCCAGAATCTTAACTACTTGTTTTGGTGTATGCATGACAGTGCCTCTGGAATGACCAGAGACAGCCAAATGAAACGAGGGCTTCTAGGCACGCAGTGCTTTTGGGAACTTAAGTTACCTAGCTGCCAATACAGAGGAACATACAATAAGCAATAATGAAAATAAGTTGATCATCTAGTTTAACTCCTTGTTCGAACTGTGAGAAGTTTAAATCAGGGCTTAATTTTATTTCACTTTTTCAAACCATTTGGCTGAACATTTTGTGACTGGCCTTGCAATGTATTTGCTGTTTACCATTTCTTTACAGTCACTCTGTAACACAATTAGTATATTTGTGAACAGAACGCTGGCTGTATCTGAAAGAGAAGACCATTGACCTGAGAGTAGACTTAAATGTGGAAATTACTGGTGTCTCTTCATGCCTAAGGAAGGAAGCTGCTCAAAAATGTCTATTGACAGGTAACTGACATGAAAGATTGCAGAAGGATCCTGGGTTTTGTGAAACTCAGGACTGAGCTGCCCTGTAGCATCCCAACCAAGATAATACTCTCAGGATTAACAGTGCCGTCAGAAGCAGAGCACTCCAAACGCTGCCAAGCTTTGTGAGCCAGAAACAACATCATAGAAAAAAAGGGGCCTTAACCTTTCTGACCTGCAAGAACTGAACGTGCAATGAAAGGCTAAAAAGCACGAAGAGGGGATGGTATGGCTGAAGACGAAAAGACTTGACTATAGTGGGAAAGCACTGGAAATGAATACTACCAATATATCAAACCTTTTAAATATTCAGCTTCCCACTCACTTGGCATTTTCAATGACATTTCCCTAGCTAAAGGGTGAACTGTATTTTAAATGCTCTAGAGTCACAGGGTATTTGAGCAACTCCAGATTGGGCAGTGTTTGTTTGCTATTAGTTTTACAAGAATGTGTGGAATTAAATATTTTAAAATTGACTACGTAAAGCATACTTTTGATAACCACATGTTGCCTCTAGTCATACTTGAATTTATCTTCCCAGTTATCTTTATCAACAAACATTTCCAGATTGCTTCTGACTAGTCTATTAAAATATACTTGGTGCCAGTCAAAACCGTGCACAACCTACTAATCATGCTGTCAGCTGCTACTAGCTCTACAGAGATGGCAACATTATGGAAAAAAAAAATCAATTTTATGGTTATCTAACCTAGTATTTGTTGATGGACTTATGTGTTTGAACGCCCTGGAAGTGTTCAAAAGGCATGTAGATGTGACACCTGGGAGCATGGTTCAGTGGTGAACATGGAAGTACTGAGTTCATGGTTGGCCTCAATGATCTTAAAGGTCTTTTCCAACCTTAATTTTTCTTTGACTCAACTCTATGATTCTATGTTTGTTCTAAAAGGACAGGGAAAAGGAATAAACTTAGGAGGCTTGGACAGAGGTTACCAGATGCTCCAAAAGTGTGGTCAAGATTCTAAAGAAACCTCCGCATGATAAAGGGTAGGCAAAGGCCCTTGCAAGATGTGTTTCAGTGTTCTTTTTTTAAGTAGGACTTAAGCAACTCATTTCAGTTTGCACACAGTAAACAATTGCATGTCAATCAGGAAGCAGCAAAAGAGGAACTGTTTGTAATGTAATAAACAAAAAAAATTATGATTTTTTTTTTCACTTGAAAATATTTCCTACCATTCTGAACTGGTTGTTTTGTCTAACTGAATTATTTAATTATCATTGACTTCCATGCCGGTAGTACCCACATGCTTGGAGAATTCTCAAGCAGTGATTGAATGTATGATCCTGCACACTCTCCAAAATACATTCTTGCCTGAAATGTTCTGGTGTCAGACAACAAGGCAAGAAATATCATTATGATCGTTATTCCTCAGAATGGAAATTAAGACCTGGAGAGATCAGGGATGTTAGGAGTTCTGCAATTAATCATGCACAGGTAAATTGTTACAAGCACGCAGAAGTCTCGTGTTTTCAGTCAGGTTTACATGAACATAGCACAGGCCTATACTGAACAAGGCTGCAAGGCCATATCCTGGTTTTTCACCTAATACTCCTCAGAGACTTAGCTATGTACACACAGGGTAAGTCCAGCAATATTAGTTGATTGGAGGATCTGAGAAAGAAATGAGAGACATTTTCAATGTTGTATGTGGTTTTGTTGTCTTGTTGGTTGTTTTTTTTTTTTTAATTAAGCCACACATGGCTCATTAGGTAAAACATTAAACTTCTGCAGTAATTGCATAGGGCTGTTGAAAGCATGAAAAATAGGGAAAGTAATAGTTTTCAAAAAGTAGTCATCAATCATCAAGGAAACAGCAGGGTGAGGGGATGTAATAGAGTATCTCCAAAAATCCTCATGCCTAGTCACAGCTTGTGTTGGAATCAAAGATAAAAACATTTTTCCTTATAATAGCCACCAACTGCAGTGGAAGCACAGAACAGAGGAATTTGTTCCTTAGATCCAAGTTTCTAAAGGCTCCTAAGCTGTTTCACAATTGCTGCAGACTATCAGTGCACTCAGATTCTGGTTTGCTGCTGTTCAAGGAGAGAATGGGAAACAGTTCAAGGGAAGAACCTCCTTCAAAACAATTTACTGCCTAATTAAAGGGTGAGAAGGTGGGATTCTATCAATGGATAAAGATCACAACCCTCAGATATTAGCTATAGCCATATGAGAAGTTAATCTTCTGGCTATAATCATGTAAGAACTTTATCTGTTCCTGCCCCATAGTAAATGAAAAGGGAGAACTTTAGAATATCAGGTACCTCCCTGAAAAGGAGCTGTCTTCTCTTCTCCATCTTTACAGGCAAACAGCTCCACAGCTCTTGTGGTACACCCCTACATATTGTTAAGGAAACAGATTTAGCAATATAAGATTTCTGGTTAGATCTGTTTGTTAGCAACTATTTTGTTCAAGACACTAAAGGTTTGCAGAAGTGAGGCTGCAGCATTCACTTACATGCATCAAAAAATTAAGTATAAAATTCAGCGCAGTGTATACAGCTATTTCTAGGAAACATATACATCAGATTTTTTTTTTTTTTCATATAAAGAGCTGAAAATTCAAGTACTTTTCCTGAAAAAAAATTGTGGAAGACACTAAAATAAAAAAATCCCGAGAAGATAGATACAATCTCAGTGTGAATGGTAACGAATAAAAGTAGAAAATATACATATTCAGTTTCCAGAAGTGCAGCGCCATGCCCACAGCTGGTCATGGGAAGACAGTTGCACTAAAAATGTTCTACCAGATGCATGCTGAATGTATGTTAAAAATGCTGGCAGAAGAACTGCAAAGTCCATGCAGCTCTGAAGCTTACTGGAAGTATAAAACTTTTAAATCAATGAAAGTCATATTCTGATTCCAAAATATGGATATGAACCTCAGCACAATGCTTCTGTCAGGCTTAAACCAAACCATAACACATGTGAATTGGGTACAGGTACTGGAGAAAGGGAGCAAAAGTGCTAAGTTATTATGAAAGATATAGGTACACACATATTAAAGATTAGCTTTACTTCTGCCATCCTTCATATATTAAAGGCAAATAAATGCAAACACAGAGGTACTAATGACATTAGCCATACTACAAAGCTATTCTACAGATGTCTCTGTAGAATGACAATATAGACTGTGAATCATATGAGAAGAGCAGAATAAATTATGTGTGCAGTGGTTTAGGATGAATTTAAGAAAGAAAAGAAGTTTCCAAGTGGTTAGGATCATGTTCTGGGTCTTTTATTTCACAAAAGACTTTGAGGTCCTGGAGCGACTCCAGAGAAGAGCAATGGAGATGGTGAAGGTTCTAGACAGTAAGCCTTATGAGCAGCAGCTGAGAGAGCTGCCGGTATTTAGCCTGGAGAAAAGGAGGTTCATGGGTGACCTTATCACTCTCTACAACAACATGAATGGAAGTGGTGTCCAGGTGGATGTCAATCTCTTCTTCCAGGCAACTACTGACAGGACAAGAGGACGTAGCGTCAAGCTGCACCAGAAGAGGTTTGGGTTTGACATCAGGAGGAATTTCTTCACAGAAAAGGTTGTTAGACATTGGGACAGGCTGCTCAGGGAGGTCGTGGAGTCACCATCCCTGGAGGTGTTCAAGAAATGACTGGATATGGCACTTAGTGCCATGGTCTAGTTGACAAGGTCAAATCAAAAGTTGGACCAATCACTTTGACGATCTCATAGGTCTTTTCCAACCTAAAATCGCTCTGTTATTCTGTTATTCTGTGAAATGGGTCAGTAAACAAAAAATTGAAGAGGAATCAAGGGAACGAAAGAAGAAGCTGGACAGCATTGTGCCTATAAAGCATGAGGAAGAAAGATATTTTAGAGATGGAGCTAAAAGATGAAAATGGAGATTCAAGCTCAGAGTTTGGAAAGCAAGGACAGTTTGGGGTTGTTTTTGATCGGGACAGGCAGCACTGTGCGATAGGTGAGTTTGGAGTCTCCCAGGTCCACACGCAACAGCGACTAGAAGGGCTGGCCGTGGAAAGCTGCAGCATCTGTGTCCATAGGAAAAGGCAAAGAACATCACAGATATGCATGTATATATTCCAGGTGTTATACTGGGAGAATGAGCATGCTTCATTTCAGAAGCTAATCTCAGTGGTGCTCTGGACAAGCCCGAGAGAGGTACTTGTGAGCAAGAGACATTTTTGCCCTTCCCAGGGTTTTTTGCATTAATTCCTGCCTTCCTCTGGAAGACCCCCTCATCCAACCAACCTCCTGCCATGAAAGAAGTTTTGAGTGCCAACCTCCCCTTCTTCAGTCATACTCAATAAGGGCTCTTCATTAATAAAAGTACTTAGCCCATTTTTTGTCTGTTTTCTTACCTACTTCCTCATAATCTTTCCCTGCTCCTGGCAGAAGGCTCTTCTTGCTGTCTCAAGGGTTTTTTCTGCACTCAACCATTTCTCTCCTGCTTCCTACTTTCTGCTGCTCTGTCCCTAGCTATTCTACCTTTTAAGCTTCCTATTAGTAGTCTGTTTGTTCCCAATTTTGCTTAGTATTCAAGTTTTCAAGCCTTTCAGGCTTTATATTTCTGTCTTTGAGGCTCATTCTTTTGCACCCTATCTGCTCCCACCACCTCTCCAGCTGCATTTGGAAATAACGTGACCCTAACAGGGTTAACATTGCTTTTGTACAGATAGCTTGACTATATAAATTGCAAAATACCAGAGGGCCAGTGGTTTTACCAATGCTAGTAGGCAATCCCAAAGGTTCCACAAGGTCACAAAAATCTTTGAGAAGACTTGAGAAGAATTTCCAAAGAATCCAGTACCTCAATTTCATTGGTATGTTCCCTGTGTAGGGTCCTCTTTCTGTGCTTACATTCAGTGACGGTATTACTGGTTGGAAAAAGACATGTAGTTTTCTTGTTAAGGGAGAGAAGGTGGGAAAGCAGGTAGACTGCTGTTCAAATCTTTTTGAGGCACAATGCTCTCACATGATTCCATGTGAATAATGCTGTTTTTCTGTACTTCCATTCAGTATGAAAGGAATGAGGTGGTTTTCTTTCCTTGCTTACAAGTTGTAAGGATGAATACATTAAAGGTTTTGAAGGGCTCTGCCACTACCTCAGTGTGGCATTATGAGTGCCTAAGAAACAAACATAATTTATTACTCTTATCCCAAATGCCTAAAAGTTTTCTGCTAGCATTAAGCAGAAACATTTTCAATAGCTTTGTGTAGCATACATTCCCTTTTCTTTCACACAATAATTGCATTTACATATTCCCTATTCATAATTACAGAAATATGTTACCATATATGATGGGATGGAGAAGCCCAGGTTCCTGGAGCTCAAGAAAGGTCATTAGAGTGGTTTAGATTTCTATTGGCTTCAAATAGGGCTGTTTAATCTGTCAGTAAGAAGAACATTTTGTAAACAGCGTTTGTATTCTGAATGACTATACATATCACATTTTTGAGTATCCTGATTTTCTTTCCTCTCAAAAAAAAAAAAAAAAAAAAAAAAAAAAAAAAAAAAAAAAAAAAAGGGAGAAGAAAACAAAAANAAAAAAAAAAAAAAAAAAGAAAAAAAAAGTGAAGAGTGTGAAATCCAGAAAAACATCGTGGAACTTTATATGGGGAAGGGGGCTTCAGGGCACTGATGGAGGTCACAGTTTGGTGACAACTTCTTGTAAATGTTCCTAAGATGCTACTGGCCTTAGTCCAATACCTTAAGAGACTTTTCATTTGGCTTCACAATATTATGAAAGATGAATTACTCTCAGAGAGAGGACCAGACCAAATTAAGAACAATCTGGTTTCTCCTTGCCTCACTTCTGACGGCTTAAAAACCGACACAAATGCTGTTTAAAGCGAGAGTGCTTTCTCTCACCTGCAGCGCTCTATGTGTTCACACTCAAGGAAGAAATGGAAGGATTTCAGCTTTTTTCCACATTAAGTTAATCAAAACTTTGTTCATGGTTTAATTCACTGTGGGAGATTGCTATAAATGGCTACAGATCTGGCTGCTCAAGATGCCAGGCACTCATTTGAAGTACAGTAGTTGTTAGATATTGCAAGTGGTCAGAACCACAAAAAAATCTGTTTTGCGTATGATATCTGGCAACAAAAAAATAGTGTACTCAAAAGACCCTCACTTATCCATTTTCTCAGTGCCGGGATGTTGATAACTGCAGTTGAATTCTTTTTTTTTTTCTTTTTTTTTTAACTAAAAATTGAAAGAGGACAAGGTCAATACTTTCCCAGAACTTTATGGTAGATTGTGCCTGTGCCATTTTCCTCTGATGAGCATGTGGAAGACTGGTAATAAACTACAATTTCTTCATAAAACAGTTTCCTTTTCATCACACAAACATTGCTTGTTTTTCAGAAGGACTGATGAAATAAAAAAGAATCAATTGTTCTTGATAAAAATCAATCAGTATAGCATGTTGCAAGGGCTTTGAAGTGCCTTCAACACAGAAAATACGTCATACTTTGAATCTGCCAACCTTGAGAATGTCTCCTTAATTTTTAGCCAGACATTTTAGCACAATGGATAAAACCAGACATTTAAGTAACCTGGAAAATTAGCTTTGTAGAAGCAACTCTAGGCCATTTATAATCACAAATAATAAAGAGAACAACACTTCCCCAAAGACTTTATAGGTACTGGTTTATAGGTACTGAAGACATGCAACATTTTATGCATTTTAGTTATTTTATTTCATATTGCAAATCGCCTTTAACTGTTTGAGAAGCCTTTACTACACCCTGCCACCTGTCCCATGGCAGCAGAGGAGGCCGCAATGACTGTGGTGTGGGGGACGTGGTGTCGGTCAGGCCTGCTGGGAGAAAAGAGAATGTTCTGGAGCATCCAAAGCATCCAAAGCTGAAGATTTTTGATTAGAGGGGTTGTCCTTGGACATGAAATTTACTACTTAAATCTGTCAAAGGCTCATAGTAAGAAGGTTTAATTGCATCATTTGGCAATACTTTTTATGAAGAAAGAAGTGTCTTTGTAACAGCTTAGCTCAAAATTGTCCAGTTCATTCAGAGCTTTGGGTATCTACAGTTTCATACCATAAATGACATTGAAAAATAGTGGAGGGATGTTTTTCTGCCTTTCTCCCCTCCCATTTCTATAATTCGAAATTCAGTCTTCGGACAGGAAGTTTATGCTCCAGGCTTTATGCCCATTAAGTTCTGCTCAGCTCCTAGCAGAAGCTGCTACATCTGGACAACGCCCTGCTGATCTCCCAGCTACCCTTTGCTGCTTTGGATGGGACTCAGGCACCCAGCCATGGCAGCAGATGGAAGGTGGGCAGGACAGATACAAGGGATGGATTTGACAAAGGTTTGGTGGGCGGGGGCAGGGGAAGAAAATCTCCATATCTCCCTGGCTCCCACTGCTTGAAAAACCTATGCAGCTACCTCAGCTCTTCCAGGTACCCCAGCATCACCCAGAAGAGCACATCACAGTCAGAGCATTCTCCTTTACTGCCCTGCTGCCTGTCAGCTATGCTGTAATACTCCTGGATACCTTGCTACTAGCACAAATCCATCAAGTTCAGACAGCCCTCATGCATGTCTTCCCTACTTTCTGACTCCCCAACGCATACACTTACCCCAGCAGCCCTAGTCACCCTCTCTGATGCACCCAGAACGGGCAAAGTTTGTGTTTATCTGTGTCTTTCCCTAGTGTTGTTTGTGGAAGGGCAGATTAACCATAAACTGAAAGTAACTGGCATGCAAAATTATTTGAAAAATGCAGATTAGTCCATCAAATAATTTAAAATGTCATGCATGGTGCAGCACAAAATTTGGCAGGAGAAGTAGTGATTATCACAGGTAGACAAGCCAGCAGAGTCAAGTCAAGTGCTCTGAAGCACTGGCTGTGAGAAAAGGATGTTGTTCATAGCTCCTGGACTGCCTTTTTCCATGTTAATAAACAACTACAAGTACAGTAATGGGTATGCCAATGAGCTCTTTTTGCTATGCTGGGGAACTCGTTAACATAACACTGATATCTGCATAAACACAATACTACCACATACTTATCTGTGCAGGGTCAACTTAAACTTTAATATTTCCCAAGCTGGTGAATGGAAGCTAGTAAAGGCAGTCGTGGTTTTAGTGGGACAGTAAGGATGCATATTATTTTTTATGTTTAAACTTCCATGGAGTGTTTTCATAAATGTTAGTTGTAGCTAGAGAACATGGTGAAAACTCTTTCTGTATAGGTGCATTTGCTTCTTCAGTAGTTCAGGTGAACTGTGAGATGCTGTTATATTTCACCAGTCTTTTTGTTCATATTGTTTGCTATTCCTTGGTGATCCAATTAATTAGAAAACATTATAACTGTAATTAATGTTATGTTTCCTAGGGGGATGGATGGGTCTGTGTGGCTATTTGCAGATTTGTACTGCTCCTACAGTGCAGGAGAGGGAGATATAATCAGATGGGATCAATCTCAGAAAAGAAATTGGACATCAAGCAGGTGGCAGATTAAACTGCCTGTGTAAGAAAGTCCATATGGTCAGAGATGAAAATATGCTGTCCTGGGAAGGCTGGACCTTCATTCCAGGACCCCTGGTATCTGTATTTCATCTTACAGTCTGACTGAATTTAGCCTGGGCTCAGACTGCCCACAAAATCCTCTGGTCCTCTTCTGTCTTCTTGGGAGGAGAAATAGGAAGGAAGGTTGCTGCAGTGCTGGCCTTCATGACACTCCTCCTACTGGGGTTGCTGTTAGCTGGCAGTCTCAGATTTGAAGGGGTTCCATGGATCAGTCTGCACTCAGAGTAGACACCACATCCAGCAACTTTCTGAAGTCATGCCTCATGCTGACAGAGACTGCAGTACCCCTGAAGAAGAAAAAACATTTTTGTTTGGAGGCAGGAGGATTACGTGGAAAGTGTCCAATATGAGGCTTTTGTTTGAAAGGAGCACTGCTTGCATTTCCATAACCCACTGTGATGGTTACCACAATGCTTGAAAAACCTTCCCCGGAGTAAGTGCAATATGTAAAGTATCTTTAGGCATTCATATCCATTGATATCTGTGGAGATACTCAAAACCTGACTGAACAGGTCCTGGGCAACCTGCTCTCAATGCCTTACTTGAGAAAGAGGGTTGGATTAGGCAATATCTAGAGGACCCTTCCAACCTCAGCCTTTCTAACTCTTAGCTTAGAAGCTTACATAATGTATAGTGACAAAACACTCTTAGAAGGTTTGGAAAATGCTTTGAGAAACAGAGTAGATGAAGTGTCAGGTAGTCAGCAAGATATTCCCACAGCCTAGATTTATGACATCATATATTTGAAATCAGACTTCTTTATGTTGCCTTAACTGAAAGAAACAGTTCTGTCATCAAGAGCTCTACAAAAAGAAAAATTGCTTTCTATGGCTGAGAGCACATAATCTTCAAGTTCATTTCTAAAACTAGGACCTTATACTGAAAAGAATATAAACGTCGTGATTTCACCTCTTTCTCAATCTGAACAGGACAATATTGTCTAGCATGCTGTCACACGAAAACTTTAAGAAGTCAGGATTGTACTAATCAGTATCTCTTAAAGCAAAAAGAGTGGCAGATTACAGAAGAAATGGAAGATATGTCAACATCAATTATTGTTCAATATCATTTATACCTATACTTCAGATTTACCCTTTCACTGTGGAACATGCCATTAATATTTCTCTTTCTCCCGGTAACTTGCTATGTGATAATCATCATGTAACAACTTCACTGAGGAGAAAGCAACCGAAGAGACCCTGTACATATTTCATGTCAGTGTATGGAGTGTTGTATTATTATTTTTTACTGATGTCTAATCTAGAAGTTTATCTAGCTTCATAGGCCTTCAGGAAGCATGTTTAGTTTTAATTCTCAGTACAAACAAAAGGTGATGTTAAAGTCCTAGGTTTGATTTTTTTTGTTTTGTTTTGGGTTTTGTTTTTGTTTGTTTGTTTGTTTGTTTGTTTGTTGTTTGTTTTTTTTTTTTGGTAGTAATATTCATAATGAAAATGTGACATTAAATGAGAAAAAGGTCTGTCTAACCTGTCAATACGGACACTTTCTGAGTGTTTTGCATGAAGTTGCTCTTCAAAATCTTTGCACAATTTCTCTGCATGCTATAAACTGTTTAATATTATCTAGCTCTTTTAAAAAAGCTTCCTACAGACTCGTCAGAGGACTGTTTTTCAGATAATCAGAATTTTCTCTCTGTGACTATTTCCATTGAAACCTCAAAAAAATATAGATAAGCAGTAAATACAAATGAAAGAGACGGGAATCTGAGGTAGCTATCAGATGTCATGGCATAACAGGTTTCTTTCTTTCAAGTGGCAACATTCATTATCATGACCGCTGAACCCTGAGACTCAATTAAGGCTTTCAAAGTGCTTTTAAATTATTGATCGAAAGGCAACAAGGAGCAACCAATAGTTGAATATGACTTTACACTGCAAAAGCAACAGTAATTTAAACAGAAACCAACAAATGGGTGTTTAAAAAGAGTATTTAATGGCGCAAGGGCTTGCCAAACAGGGAAGCAACCCCCAGCCTTGCAAATTATTGATTTCTCTCTCATTTTAAATTCCATTTATACCCATTGCTCACAATGACATACATGATCTTTGCTGTCAGGCAGTAATGAAGTTTCTGTTCTACACACTCTTTGATATGAGAAAGTCAATGCAACAGCATTTGTCAAAGGAAAATGAGATGCTACTAAACCCCTTGAGGCAGCATTTGACCTCCTCCCTACCCAAAGAAAGTGAACCTGGTCTAAGGAAATTGAGGATGAGCTGGTGCTGGTAAGCTCTAACTTGTACGCAGTTTTTTTAAAAAAAAACCACTTTCTACTCTGGGTATGATTGCAGTTAGTATTACTTTGGGATTAAGGTTAGGAAATTCAGTTTATTGGGTGTTCTGTTTATTTCTGAATTCTGTAAGACCTCTGATGGTTATAAGAAGGTTTGTGCATAACCAAGACATTCAATTATATTCTCTTTTTGAATGTGATTTCCCTCATTGCTTGATACTCCAGGAGTAGTGTTCTTGATCAGTAACAAATATCTGCTGCAAATTCTTGTTTTAGGATTTTAGTTAACATATAGTTAAGATCAGGGCTGTAGGTTGAATCTTTATTCTATCATCAAAATATGTGCATTGTCTATAACTAAGTTTAGGTCTATGGGTTACAGCTTAGAAATATAAAGTCTAAAAATCTTATTTTGTTATTGGATTTTCCAAGCCTATAGAATAAGGAGAAGTATTCATTCCGGTATTTTCATTTTAGCAATCTATGGCAACAATAAGGTAAGGTTTATGGGTGAGAATATAGTTAATATTGGAAAAATCTAAGTATACAGAAGTCTATTTTACTTCAAGATTCTTCAGAGTTTCCAGAGATAAATAGAAAAATTTTTACAGTTATTGTTACTACCTTCTAGAAGAAGATTTTTACTGAAGATTGCCAGTTTAGGATTTTGGTTACATTTCAGCAATTCAAGAATTCCATGAAGGTCAGAAAATCAGGAAAAGAACAAACTGGGATTAGGCATTATATTCTGTTTTACAGTAGGCTTTGACACACAGAAAGTGATAACGTTAGTGCCAAGGATACATTTAAGGCTGGGGGTTGTAAAATAGAAAACATCAAATATCCGCTCTGCACATTCTGAAAGGAAAATAGGGAAAAGATTAAGGACAAGCCCTCAATCCTATGCATTTATATGGAGTGTCTGTAGCTTTCTGAGGTAGAGTCAGAGTGCAGGCTTTGAAGCATGTAGCATAAAAAGCTGTACTTGTTGCTGGGTTAGTTAAAGCCTTTGGCATTGGAAAAAAAAGCTCATAGATACCAATAATATTTTTACATTACTGTATTATTTGATTTCCTAGGCATCATGGCTGACTACTAAATAAAAGATGGCAAGTGAGTGACTCAAGCATTGGTCCCTATAGCTTATCAGCAACTTGTTAACTCTTTCCTTACCTGCTAAAAGTAACACTCTTCAAGATATGTGATCTTAGATTACTCCGTGGGTAATTTCCCAAAGGGCAGGATGGGCAGGACTGCAGAGGACAGCAAGTCTGTCTCTTTCTGTCTGACATAGTACTCCAAAATTATATCCTTAGCCTTTGCACCCGTTTTCTCCTTCTTTCATTCCTCTGCACCAACATGACTAGCTTTGCTGTTACAAAAATGCCAGCTCTAAATGTTTCTGTTGCTAGCCTAGAAAGTAACAGTTCTCAAAGGAAATGCACATAGCTACATGAAATTTAATACCAATGAAACTTTGCTACTAAAATAAGGTCTGCTGCTTTAAACCTCATCTGAGTCATGGGAAACACTGAATATTTTGAGGGAAGAATTTTGGGGGAAAGTTCCTGAAATGTCCATCAGTTTAATATAATGGCAAAAGTTGTGTAAAGATATGATAGCTTAAAGTATTCAGTGGAAAGCATGTCCTTAGAACAAGAATGTGCCTGCTCAACTTGCTTTTTTGGTTTAATAGCATAGAGCAACTCAGAAATGCCCTAAAACTCAGTTTCAGCAAGATCCCTCCTTGACCCAACAAGTTTGAGATGTCCTGAAGGGCTGAGGCAGTGAAGAGAGCTCTGGACTGAACAAATGTAAAGGTCAAAAGAGTAAAACCTGGACTCACAACTCCAATGATTGAAATGTAGATTGAAGACACCGAGGTTACTTAGAAAAAGGCTAGCCCCAAAATGTGACCTTCAGAAGTTTCCTAAATGCTTTCACCTGAGGAAAAAAAATCTGCAATTAGCGATATCAAATCATTGAAAAAAATAGTGAAATTCAGATGGATGCTTGTGATATTTTTCAGTGTGTGATCCTCTTTCTACTTTTCTCAACTGAATGAGGTATGGAACTCACATAGGTACAGCTGCAAAAAAGCTGCCCCAGTAGCACTAGTTACAAAAACATCACCATTTATAAAAGCATTGTACCCATAATTGAAATCCCCTATATTTAAAGCAAAATTTAATTTTTTCAGGATAACTACTCCATGAAATGTGTCCTCAAATTCTGTTTCACCTGACTACAAATTATCTTTATTGTGCTATACATAGAAAATTAGCAGAGCTGTTCTTCGTCTGTGTGCTTGAAGTGAAAAGAGCCAGAGAGTGTTTTTCAGATGGCCATCCATTTCATCACTCCACTACCCCATCTTAAAGTGTAAACTCTGAGCCACAAGTACTGTCTGTATATCTAGTACTGTACACCAAGACACTCTACAGTGGGAGAAACCTCTAATTTTGCTGTGATACCAGGCAGCACCTCTAACACAATTTGGTGATGACAGTAGTGGTTACCCAGTGGGTTGATGAAGGGAATGCATTTGCCAACCTCTTAGAAGTTAGAGTCTTTGTATGTTATGGAAAAGTGTTATTGTCAGATGGCTGTAGGCTGTTGGTACAATATGAGGCAAAGGTTGGTTTAATCATTTTCTGTTACGCTGAATCCTCTGCTACTGTTAGCTGAGCTGCTGAAATGCCAAAGGCACATGCCTAGTACCCAGGTTGTAGCTCTTCAGTATCAAAGCTGAGCTTCTTCGAAGGAGCAAAATGAAGACTCTTCCATTGCAGGTCTTACAGGATGGAGGTTCTGCAACTCACTAGAGTATTATGGTGGCATAAGGCATTAATTTGAGCTCTTTGTGCATGCATTTTACAATGAATTTGCGGGTGTCCGTGTTCACAAATATGAACAGTTATCCTAGTTGTGTGAATACGCTACTGGAGCTGTATCCTTTAAGCCTTTGTTGCCCATATATGTGGCTAGATGGCTACCCAGCTTTTTGGAAAAGCAGGATGGAAAGAAATCTGTGCGTATGTAGTCCATACCTAAGAAGCAAAATAAGCACATTTTTATGATTTAGTGATAGGGTGATCAGTCAGTTTTGCACTCATCTGAAACCTTCAGAAATGCTGAGCAAGGTGTCTAGCTCTCTAGACCATTTTATGCATTACGAAAACAGCAAAACACCCACCTGCTTGCAGCTGTCTGCATGTCAGTGTGGAAAGTTCACTTCTGTTGTAGAATCAATAATGGTTTAGCTCAGGATTTTTGAGATACACTGAGAAGGTTCAATGAGCAAAATACATTTTTACTCTTTTTTTCTAAATGGAGGAGGTATTTTGCAGCCTTCATTACTTCAGCTGCACTACCACCTACATATGGGGTCTATAGTCACGCAATAGAGGATTCTCCAGAGAAACATTTCCATTGCCCTCATGGCAGCTCCTGTTTCATTCTGCATCACAGAAGAGGTACATAACCATGGGGTTCCCCCTGCATCTCTCCCTGGTGTGTCGTTTATCTGGGGCAATATTGCCTGGCACAAATAAGAATTCTGAATATCTTTACAGCCTTTCTGAAGCATCTGCTAAATAATGCAAGGTCTCAGTGTTAACATATTCCTGTATGCAGACACAAAAGAGTCAACTACACGTATTCATTTTTACCCACTCAGTTGCTTAGAGCCCTCTTTTCCTCAGCTCTGCTTGCCCGTCTTTTTCCTGCTTTTTCTTTTCTATTCTCTCCTGTTGCCTTCCTTCACCAGCCTGGGAAGCATTTCTTTTTGCTCCCCTCACCACAGTCTCCATTGTGAATGTCTCTGACTTCTTAAGTCATTGATGCAAACAACCCCAATTCAGATATTAAGTTGTATGTCGACTGCTTTGAGAATTAAGTCTATTCTAAAACTTCCCATGATTTCCAACTTTGCTGGGATTAAATGTATTCATAATGTGAACGTTATTCCCACCATGTTACTTATTTAACATTTTTCCTTCCACCTATTATTTTCCTTCCACGATTATTTTAAGAGGTAGAATGCATACAACTTTAATATAATTAAAAATCTAGTTTGATCTGATCTATTTAACTCATGAAAACCCTCAGCTTTCAGGCAAATTAATTATTGGCCATGAAGGTCTCTCTTAAATATTTTCCTTAATAAGGCTAGATAGCTCTCTTGAAGTTGTTTCAAGTATATCTTTATTCTCATCTTTGTAGTTCAACATTCATCTTCTACTCTGCTTACAAACATTTTCTTCTGTTGCTGAGACTTGTCTATGTGAGACAATTGAGAGTCACAGAAAATACACTGACCTTCTGTAGCGCTTACTGCACGGACCACGGTTGCGTGGACAAACTGAATTGTTTATTGATTAAAATCTTTGGTATATACAGGGTTTGGGGAAGGCAGGACAGAGAGGGTACTTTTTCCATTACATTTATAGCCGGGGTCTGGGGGCAGGGGATGTTTTTCTTCAAACAGAAAAGCAAGCAGTTTCTCATTACAGTTGTAAAGGTTGATGGGACAAAGAAAGGCCATAAAGAGATTTACTACAGGAGATCATAGGTTCTGTTATTTTGTCTTGCTTTCACAGATTAATGCAAGAATTTCAAGGAATGCATGTAAACAGTTCTTCCTTGCTTTTGTTTAAATCCCAGGGTTTCTTCCTAAGATCTCTTCTTATCTCTGCTGCGTCATGAAGAATTTGCATTCCAACAACCTTCTAAATATTACTCCTTGAATTACCTTTCTCCAAATGACCAGTATTTTATCAAGGTTCAGCCAATGCCTTAGTTGACTACTCTTCTTCTGGTCATGGGGAAAGGGCAGAGATCAAAACCTGTGTCATCTTCATGTGAGAGACACAGCCATTAGGTTAGTGAGAAATCCTATCCTACAGACTTCTTCTCCTAGGTCCTGGCCCCAAAGTTCCCAGACTAGACACAAAAGTAATCCACCTTCAACCACTTCAGCTAGTTCTCTTTCAGGGAAAGAGCAGAGTTTGGCCATGAGACCTTTTAAGCAGACATGGGACAAGAACTTCAGTCTCCTGTTTCCTACAGAAACTGTTACTATCCTATTCAGTGCCGGTGGGGGTTTGAAAGAGTCTGTTTCTCTTCTTTAAAGCTGCGTTTTGTAAAATAGCCTTGGCTGTTACTGGTTGCAGAGGGATTGCAGTCCTATCAGTGCATTTCACATCTCTTTGAAGATATATTGTGAGAACACGTTTCTCAGGAGATGAAAAATGTTGCTTTTCTTTCAAGTCCAGTTCAGATGTAACTGGATGGCATCTCTGATGAGATCTAAAGAGACCATAATCTACACTGGTTACAAGACACTTAAAAATGTGACAGGGTTGAGCTGAGTTTCAGGAATAACCTGGGTTGTTTCAAAAGCAGCAATGAAAACAGAACAAACCAAAACAGAACAATAGGAAATCCAAAACTCAGCTCTTTCCTAGATACCAGCCTTTCTTACCATTTTAGGATGCCTGCTTGCAGGAAATTTCTTTCTGTCCTGTTTGAGTTCTCTTCTCCTTGCTGCGATGGACCATTGGTTTGAACACTATTCTGCAAATCAAGAAGAGTCTATAGGTATTTTTATAGTAGTTAAAATGAGCAAAAAAATTCCCTTTATGAGTTGTATCTTTAATTAAGAAGATACCCCCGAAATTTCTAATTTTCTTTATTAAAGAAGAATAGTATTTTACCATATGGAACAATGAGGAATGATGTAATGAATTGTATTTATTTCAAATCAATAGGAAAATATTTCCATAATCATAGAGCAGGAATAATTTGCAATTGTAATAGTTATAGAAACAACAGTTGTAAAATTATACACAAATTTCCAGCAGTGCATAAACCCATAACCTGGGAATTTACCAGGTACAGAAGACACTTGTTAAAACTTTCATGTATTGGTACAGTACACCATAATCACTTTGAGAAGAACAGTATCTCATTACAGGCAATTACTTGCACTGCAAGTAGCTTTAGGCTATTGAAACTAGCAAAAAGAACTCTGTGGGTGCTGAGTGTAACCTGGTGATACACAGGTTTCATCACTAGCCATGAGGAGCTCCATGGTACAAATGGCCTTTGGTACTCCCTACTCAAAGAAACTGACAACAGGAGGTTTGGTGAACATCACTCACACCAGTTTTCGGCCTGTGAGTTGGTGGTATGCAAACATCTGAACACTCAGCTTTTGTAACTGTATGTTTGTAACAAAAGTGTTGAATTATCTGGAACCATTTTGTTCAACTAATTTTGCTGATAGAGAAAAATGGTCTCTGGAAGCTGTTTTCCATGCATGTGCCAGTAATAAGCTATGTCTGGAAGTGCATTATTGTGTTTCATAACATGCAGTCGTTGTAAGCCATGTTCTAGAAGTATGCTGATATAAGCGGTCAGGTCTCAAAGTCTCTTGTAACCAGTTGCAGATCATGGTCTCTTTCAATCTCATAAGGTTCCAGTTACATCTGAACATTTGATCACAGAAAGCAAATATAAGCATGCAGTGCCAAATGTAACAACCCATGAAACTTACCTCAGAGAAGCAGGCAATGCACTGCCACATGTATACTTGCTGTCACCCTCAGGAACCCAAAATCCCCTGCCATCTGTGTGGGCTAGGGAGGCTGCTGCCTACAAGAACTCTTTCCAGAGACCAATTTCTGGGTGACTTGTTACAGCATATTTAAAGAAAAATTTATATTATATGCATGTACAGAGAGTACAGAGAGCTATTCCCTTAGGAATCCTGATTTGTCTGTGTTTATAAAGAATTTGAAAATCCTCAGAGGAAAACTGTAAGGAGTAGTGCAAGGTAATCCTTGTAGGAGCATCAGGGGGGAAGCGGAGTCACATTGCCCTGGTTTCTGTTAGAGCCCAATAGTTTCAGCTCACATGTCAGAATATTCTGATTACTTACACTTAGTTCTGTGGTGTATTATAACAACATAATACTTGGATTATTCAATCTCTTTTTTTCCCCTCAGTGTACACCTAGACACATTTCAGTAGACCTAAATTCAATGCTCTTTTCTGCCTCCAAAAGGAAAAGTTGTTGTATCTTTTAACACATTTACTACACTCACCCCAGTAATACGTTTAAGAAAGTCATCAAAGGGCAGAGAGTTGTCAGATTTATCAATGCATTAGGCACCAAAAGTATGAAATAAAATGCCTAGTGGAGCAGCTGTCTTAACCTGAGCTAAGGGTGGCTAAATAGGGTGTTGGCAGGTAGTGATAAACTGGAACTTGATTTTGTGCTAGTATTATCCACAGGGAAAAAAAAAATAAAAAAACCCCAACAACCAGAAAAGTGAATCATTGAGACTTCTGAGTCTTGTTACACTAATCCTAGCTGCCTGCTTACCTACAGTAAGAAATGTAGTCCCCAGGGGACAAGATCTGATCACAGTTTGAGTGCATTTCTATATACTCACTTCCTTTAGGAGAAGCAAAAGTTATATAATTACCCCAAATGTGCTGAAAGTGTTTCTGCAACAGGATAATCAGTAAATGTAGTTTAATTCTCCTTCAGTCTGGTTTTACTTGCCATCCAATTCAGATCATGTATCCTGAGAAAAAAAAAAATATTGTTTTCCTGGCAGATCTCTTAGAATAGTAGACCATTAGGGACAACTTCTTCCTCTCCAGCTGACCAAAATGTGGTAATTCTCTGGAGCACACAGCATATTCTGCCCCTACTCCCTCCCTTTCTGAGGAATAGAGAAATACATTTAAAAAAAAAAAGGTTTTTTATCACCTGAAATCAGGTGTGTTTTAGAGAATTCTACAGAATGTACATGTTTGACATACACATCCAAAATTGACAAGTTTAACAAGAAAGCAAACTAAAAAAGAGCAGGAAACAAAGAAACCATGAAGGAAAGAGAGACACATCTTCACTTCTCTTTCTGAATTACAAATAACTGAAGTTGTTTGAGATCACAAACAGAAAAACATACTTTATTCTTTTCCTACTATAATTAAAATTATCAAATTGTAAATAAAACAAAATTACTACTGAACAATCGGAAACCAGTATATTATATTTTAACTGTCTAGTCAGTCTGTGTGCTTAATACTTCTCCAGAACAACTATATCACACTGTTATTGGCAATGGAAGGATATCTTTGTGGGGAGCCTAAAATTCTAATTTGTCAAGCTAATCTTGTACGAACTCACTGTACTCCAAAGAGAAAACTTCACTTTTCAGCATTAATCAATGAGTTCAGAGAAAGAATACAGACTTTGGTAAGCAAAAAAAAAAAAAATTGTGTTGTACATGGAAGAAGAGAGTCAAATCAGACAAAAAGTAAAAAAATCCCTTCTGATTTCTCCTTTAATTTGATTGTAGAATTTTGACAGGAAGTTCCTGAGACCTGCCAAGAATATATTCAGTTCAGCCAGAAAGCAATGATTTTTTGCTTTGTTGGCAAAATAGTTGTGAATGGTTCAGCTGAAATGACATATTCCTGTGCGAAAGTTCATGGTTGTAAGAACTACAGTTTCTGCCTCCCTCAAAAACCTCGAAGAAGTGACTATGCTCATGCTTTTGTCTAAAAGTGTAGTAGGGACCATTGCAACAATTTTACGGCATGTATGAGTGAATTACAGCCTCTATTAATCTTCCTTTTTCAATTACTGGTTTAGATTTAGCCAAAATGTGTGAGGGTAGAGCCCATTTAAGCTCATTGATCTGCAAAGGCAGGCTACAGTTATTACAAGGCTGACTTGCTCCAGTAGTATATTACAGTGAATTCATTTGACTTAAGCACACCTCTGTTTCTCTTAGTAAACAGTATCAGCAAACTACTAAAGCTGTATAATCCCACTCACGGTAAAAAAAAATGACTTGCTAAAAATCAAAGGCTCCCTCCCTTTCGCAGATACATTTGTAGTTTTAAAAATCACTATTTGTTCCCAATCCTCTTTTACATAATGAGACAAGACTTGCTCCGGGTGCTTCTTCTGGAATAACAGATTCTGACATTCTAATATCCTGAAACTGTAAAATATTACATGCTAACATTCATCTAAGTCTCGATGAATTTTATCCCATTCATTTTAGATGGGCAGTGTTTGAATTGCTCTCCCTGTAATACGGTGTTTAGAATCTTCAAACACTTGGTCTTGTTTCCTTCCTAGTAACTGACTTCTTGTTGTCTGCTTATATTAAAGTCTCTTATCCTGCCACTATAAAAGAATGATTTTGTTGCTCCTCTCCAAAACTGAAATGCCTCTGACCTATTGAAATTTTTCTTGTGGTAATCTAAAGGTGGGGACTAGACTTAGATATGTGAAAGAACAAAAGCAATTTTCACGGGCAATGAAAAAAATGTTTCTGGAAACACTGATATTACACAGTTGTGGTTTGGATAAAGTTTAGCAAAATAGTTTTTTCTTATCTAGGTTTATTTTTTCCTCCATTCTACTTCACAAAACTGTTATCTAAGGTTTAAAATAAAAACACAGCCATCCGTAGAAGAGAAACAAAAGATAATGATACCCTTTCAGAACAACTTTTTCTTTTTCTTCTTTTTATCTGTATGTGTGGGCTTAATTGACAGGTACCTTTTTCATTCCTGACTATCCCACAAGGAGGAATAGCTCTGAGGACAGCAAACTAATTTTACAGTGCCCAAAGGTGAGAACTTCTCTCCACATCTCATCTGACCTCTAGCAGGCTATTTCTGTCAAAGACTGCAACTCAGTCTTCCTTAATTCTAGTGCACAGCAGCCAGAACACTGGTGTTCAGTGGGAAGGTCCAGTCATCCCATCGTGTCAATGAAATGGAAGAGACTGAGCTCACTAGTACAATTAGACAAAAAAACTAGTGTGAAGGGCAAAAGAACAAACAGCAACAAAAACTGGTGCCATTCCCCCATGTTGCAATTCCTCCATCCCTTCTAAGTTTCTCAAGGTGCTCTGAAGAAGTAACTAAAGGGGTAGCTGGCAACCCAGCTGCAACGTGTCAAGTGGGGAGTGAGAAGACAGAAGAGCTGTCAGATATGTAAACAGCTTGCTTATATTTCTTGACATGTAAATATCATTTATAAAACTTGTTGTCCAGAAGTTATAAACCTAGCAAAGGACAGTAATGAATATCTTCAACACTGAAGCAGTAAATTAAATATGACATTAATAGGAACCCTTTAATGTATTTCAGATCTGCTTTGATGGCGATTTTAATTAGATTGTTGATGTGCTGCTGACAGCCTCAGAAAACCAAGGTTTGAAATACAGAACCTCATAAGATGTTGCTGGATCCCAATTTGCATGCATAATTAATGAGATAAGTCTCTCTCTAGGCACCTCTTGTAGGAGTGTAATTTGATTCACATGTTGGGCATATGGGTATTCACTGTCAACTCTCTGGACTGTGACCTGAGTACAAGGGCCTTTTCGTCTGGGGGGCTCCAGTGGTGCAATGCTGCCACTGCAGTGACAGTCTCTCCCTGATTATGGGGCTAATAGGTCTGATTTAAGAGCCTGTTGTTTGTCACTGCATATGTAGACAAGGAGGTGAGATGAATTTTAATGGCAAAAAGGGGAAAGTTTACAAATACCTCTCATATGCAATCAAAATTCCAGTAGAACTAAAATCTTCTATGATAAATATTATCCCACACAATTTTTTTATTTCATATGTAGGAGGCCATTCTTCCTCTAACTTTTGAGAGAACTAAAGAAGTTTAGGTTCAGAATTTTTTGAACTCAAAAGAAAAAAAGGAAGGAGAGTAATTCTTCTATGACTGCATTACATGGATACTTTTGAATGGCTTTGAAATGTAGAAAAATAAAACTTAAAAGACTTCATACTTCAGAAGGGAAACCACACCATAACCTCACCATTTCATGTCTATTCACTAACCCTTTAGAAATACACACGCATATTGCAACTTACCATATAATATTTGTCTATCCAAAAGTTTTGAAGTCAGCCTGTCTGCAAAAGTTGAGGCATTGATCAGAAAGAATTTGTGCCACTATCCTCTGTTACCCAGAAAGTTCTGATATTGGTAGTCCAATGGCTTTTACTATAAAGCCCCAGAACTGCAATAGGCATGATTTAAGGAAGTCTATCTTCCTTCACACACACTTAGGAGAGCAGAGATCAGCTCAGTAATAAATGAGACTGAAAAAAAAATGAGTAATTTCAAAGGGTCATTATACCTGTGCTGTGCCTTGTACTTGTCACCCAGCCTCCAGAAAGGTTCAGTAGGAATTATGAGCAAAGACTTTTGGAGAATAAAGCTTTCCATGAAGGGGAGGTATTCAAAAAATGTCTTGAATGCTATTTCTTTAAAAAGATCGATGAGAATATGGTATGATCCATTCATTCAAATGAGGATGAAGTTCATATCAAATTCAATATAAATAGTAAGCATTTCAAACTTCCCTTCAATATTGTCTCATGGAACACAATGGATAAAATGTCCAAAATCAGTAGGAACATAGAGAAGTTCATCTAAAAAATTCCATCAAAGCTATCTCATAAAACAGAAACACAGGCTTATGAAATTGAGAAGGTGGAAATGAAAGACAATGAAAAAAAATGTTGTTCACTTGTTTTTTTAAATACAATTCTTAAGTTGTGGAACTCCTTGTCATAAGACACAAAGAACTAGTTAGGATTGAGATAAATGTATTGGGCTTTTGTAGTTAGTAAATCCTTTAAGTTGCATGATGTGAATCAGAATATCATGCCATATGTAAGGAAAGGGGAAAATGCAGAATATATGTAAAATCAAATGTGATCTGTACAATTTATAGTCGAGTGACTCTCTTGCTCCTTGATCTTCAGTAAGGTTCACAGCTTGTAATAGTCTCTTTCTTCTACAATCCTGCATTCAGTGGTTGTTTTTATGTTGTTTAGTGTTTCATTTCAGAGCCAGACTGCATTACGAAGAAAATAACCACTTCATCTCCAGAGCAGCTTTGCACACCTCCTTCTATGACTAATGACAACAAGACCCCCTCCATTTTCACAGAGTGTACTTGACAGAACTTGTCCATGGCTATGCACCTATTATCCAAAGTTCTGCTATCATGTGAACAGACTTCAGATGATCGGAAAATACGTGATGAGGGAGGGTCTGCAGAGCAGACGGCAGTGGGGTCCAGTGAGATGAAGTGCTTGGCAGCAGGTTAAATGCATCCATAGTGGGTTAAGAAAAATAACAATCCTTTGGAAATGCATTGGGGCAGGAGCTCCAGCTTTTTCAAATCCCACGTCAAAGATTTTGTGTATAAAAGGCAACACTGTCCTCTTGTTAGCAACATGCCAGGTACCACAAGTCTGGCTATTTAGTCTGTTCACCAGTCTCATCTACTCTTCTTTCTTCTCTTTCCCCATTCTTTGCAGTTTTTCTTACTCATTTGCACGTCTCTCTGCCAGAAGACTCCCTCTTTCTGATTTTCTTGTCCCTTTACCACTCACTGGACTTCTGCAGAGGATGCAGAGATGAAGGAAATGTGCAATGTACACAGGTCACTACAATGTGACTCTCAGAAAGAAAGGGAAAGAAGTAGTTGTTCACTTCAAGAAGAGAGCAGCAATTATTATACTGTGAGTAAAATGAAGTAAGGTCTTGAATTGCCTTGTAATCTTTAAGATTAAAGAATGTGTGACCATAAATTGATATTTTCTTCAGATAAAACCCTAGGTGCTCCATTTATATGTTTTTGCCTTATCTCGTCATCTTCCAAAATCTCTCCCATTTGAATTCGCCTGACTTCAGATGTGTTGGATAAATAAAACATCTATGTGAAGAGCATTATAAGCCCCACCAAATATGACCTGAGTTACTGAAATGAGTAAGTGGTGTGCGATCATCAGACTACCAGCTGAAACCAACATTCAGTAAAAAGCTGTGTACATTTTTCTATTGATGTAATTTACTTGAACAGTAAGATCCCCATTTTGACCTGCATCTCAGCCTGTAGGAGGGATTGCTGAAAGAGATGAAACAGCATGGGAGCATATTGCATAAATACTTACCTTATCGCAATAAACTATTTTGGATCTGAAAACAATATTTTCAAAAAGGGAGAGGAAAATGAAACATCAGGCTGCCACACTTCATCTTTTCCAATGCCTAACTTGGTTATCTAAACTAAAACTTTATTATTATTTAATTTGCTTTATATAATTTAAATTACAGTCTTTGCATGTAAGCGGTAACCCATACAGTGTTTCAGGAGAAGATTTTTGCACCTCTTGCACCTCCTTTTTTCTGGAAGGATTTCCCTCTGTAGACTGTCTTGGCTGTATAACTTGAATTAACCCTATTAGCAACTGAAGGGACAGGTGACAAAAAGGTAAATGATGAGAGGAGTACACTTGACTAATGCTAAAGAAGGTCAGAAAGTATTAATCTAAATAAGTAAAATGACTGACAGTCTGGGAGACTAGCACAGAACTGTTAATCCTAAAGAAAACAATTCACAACCCTGCATGAGCATGTAGTTAAAAAACAGGGATAAGTGCACTTTCCATGTCTGGAGTGGAATGGAGAATGACAATGTGAATTACTGGAAGAGGTTTTTGTAGCCTGAAGAAACAAACCAAGGATTTCAGAGGAAGCAGGCTGTAAAACAGCAGTTATGATCTGGACGACCCCCTGCAAAAAGTTCAGCAATGATCCCTGTCAATGCCAGTCCTGTTTGCAGACAGATACTCCTGTAAAGAGGACTGAAAATTCACCTACATCAGGAGAAGACCTCCACTTCTCAGCTACCTTTCTTAGCAAGTGCTGATATGCTATAAACTATACTCCAATAATGTTTCCTAAAGAAATACAACAGTAGGTGGCAACTGTTTGTGGGATTTGCACTTTTAGTTGAGTTGGGTCAATTTTGGAGTATTTGCAATAAAAAAGGAAAAGTATCTAAATTTGGATCTAGTCATCAAAGTTTTGCCAGGAGATTGATCAGTATATAAATATTTTATATACCTCAAGGCATGTTTTGGTAAGCTGTTTTGTCACATTGACATAATTAGAGGAATCTGTGAAAGCCTTGAGCTAGGAAATGTCTATCTTCTGTATGTGCTGCAAACCTGCACAAAAATCATAGACTTTCCAGCTAATTATGAGCATTTCATACATCTGGAAAATGCCCTTCAAGTTAACTGCTATGTAACAATTTCCATCCAAACCACTGGGTTTTTCTGACCAGTGTCAGCATATTGGTAAATTTAATGCCCGAAATTGCAAGCAACAGAACCATAAACACAGATGTAAACTGTATGCATCACCCTGATTACACTTTTCTTTTCGAGTAACAGCATTGTCATATGAAGTATAACGATAAATAAATATATTCCTTTCATGTATGTTCAACACTGGTTCCAATGGAAGGTCATCTTAAAAAAGCTCAAAAAATCCCATTAGTTATGAGTACCTAGAAACAATTGCATATATGGGTATTGAGAGCTTTAGCAAAGGAGAAGGATTGAATAATGCCTGTCATTGGCCAACCTCCTACCTTAGGTAGTGATTTGTTCACTTCAGCTGATCAAGCACTAAGAGCAAAAGGACATCCTTCAGTTGGATGAATTTCTCTTCGTTCTTCATTCTCTTCTTTGCACATACCTTGGACTCCAGTGGGTTCCTGGAGTTTGAAGTTTCTATTTCCTCGCACTGCTGTCTTGTACAAAACCAGTGAGAGAGAAGGCAAATCGTCATATTGGGTTGATGGCATCTCAGCAAACAACCAGAAAATCCAGTTTTGGCAAAGTAGGAAGCCCGGTGAAGCCCTGAGGGTCAATGTCATACCATACTTTCTACACTGTTTGCATTTGCTTGCAAAAACAAATGAATGGGAAAAATTGGGCAGTGATTGTCTCTACTCACGCATGTAGTCAGTAGTCGGCAGAGGACAGTAAATTAAACAAATACATAGCTTATGATCTCTACTCTCTGCCTCAGGATAAGCCTTACAGAAGGTTTTGGTTGACAGGGTGTATGTACACTGGAATAAACTGTCCATTTTGATAACAGGTTTCCTTTGAGCATCTCAGAGAAACCTACAAATATTGATTAAACTTCGTAACACCCTAAAGTATCTCAGATTTCTGTTCTTATGTAACAGATAAGTAGCTGAAGGGTAGAGAGAAGTTTTGTCCAAGGTCACAAAATGAGGCATTGACAGGATTAGAAATAGGTCTCGGGAACAATGGTATGAGTCTTGCTTAAATATCGTGCCTCTCAAGAGCAAAAGCATGTATACTGCAATCATGGTTTACATTTCCCAAAGCTTTCCTGTGTGAAATACACAATAACAACTGACAGAATGCAGAAGAAAATGTGCAGTATAATGCAGAGACATTTTATGAGATTGTGAGAGTTTCCAGCCCAATTGTTTTTATTCCTTTTAAATAAGAGGGAAAGACCAAAAAAGGAAAAAAATAAAAGAAAAACCATCAAGCAGTTCTGTTCCAGCTAATAAATGACAGCAAGAATTGGGAAAGGACATGTCACTTTCATCTGCCACTATTTTTCTCTTTATTTGCCAAACATCATTCCTAGTGAAACATGAATGATACGAGGATATCTGTCTTCTGCTCATGATAGAATTACCTTAGGCAATTTCCACCTAAACTGCTAGAGATGGCTGAAATGTTTTCCATAAAGAAAATGAAAATGTTTGCAGAATATTTTGGTATCTGAACAGAGAATTAAAGCGGATGTACTGTTTTTTCCCTTGTCCATTATACAATTTCCCCTCTTCTCTCCCCTTTCTACTTGCAAGTTGGATGAGATAAAGTGGATGAAGAAAGTGAGGAAAAAGAAAACTGAGCAGATTTGGATAAAAAAGGGGCATAGTATTTTGAACATTATAACAAGCAGTCAGAAAAAAAAAAAAAACTCCAGAAATTAAATATTCCAGAAATTAACATCTTGAAATAATGTTTTTCATTGCACTTGTACCTAAATATGGCAAAAAGTGTCAGGCTATATTAATCTCAAGCAAGAAATGTAAATCAGTAATGTTAAAAAGTTTTCTTTTTCTTGTTATACAACGTTTCCAGAAAAATATTATTTTGATAATACAATAGTACAGTGGAAATTTTGCTATTACATCCTTCATTATTACAGGGTGTTTTTCTCTTCTTAAATTTAAAAGTAAATTCTTATCCTAAGGCATATATTAAAGCTTAATTGAATTGTGAGAAGTACTACCAATACTTCCAAGTTTTTGAAAATTATGAATGTGATAAACCACTCCATTAGATGTGTGGTGATGTGTTAGTGATGAAATCAGGCCTGGTGTTTTAAATAAGGCACTGTTTCTGGAAACTGCAAGCCCCTTGTGCAGCTCAGGTAAGTCCAGTGACTTCCACTGGTTTTAGGACAGCCCAGTTTGCAGCCTCCTGTGAGGCTGCATACTGCCCTTTATGAGGGACTGAATCCTGCTGGGGTCATCTTGCCATATCTCTTGCTGAACTTCAGCTACAGTCAGTGCTCTACTGCCTCCACTGCTCTCCAGCTATGTTTAAGGTATTAAAAAAAAGCAAAATTAAATGAATCTGCAGTGCAATATAATGTTTATGGCTTTCTCAGGGATATTGAAGATAATTAGGACTTAAAGACTAGTGGGACACAGTGAACATCCCTCCTCCCTCCTTCCATTTTCATGCCCAATTCCATTATTTGTGTTGTTTTCTATTCAAGCTTGCACAAAAGCACCTCAAAAACAATTATCTCTTTCTCTTACTACAACTGGAATGCAAAAAATAACTCAGTTTGCAATACATATTTATTGTTGTCACTTGTGATAAGTTTTGTGAGTACCTTGAAGAGAGACTAGAGATTGGAGCCCATGATGTAGGATCAAAGACTGGGACATTGGCCTTGCTTATGCTGGAGAAAAGAAGACAAAGGGAGATCTGATTTCTATCCTCCCCTCCCTAAAGAGGAGGATATGGAGAGTCAGACTCTTCACAGAAGTGCACAATGAAAAGAAGAGGTAACAGTCACAATTTGCAGAGAATTTTCAATTGGATGTGAAGAAAACATTCACAGTGAGGGTGGTTCAGTGCAAAAACAGATTGCACAGAGAGTCTGGGTATCTCTATCCTTGGAGGTTTTCAGCTTTCGATGGGGAATGGCTCTGTGCAACCTATTCTGACATTGAAATTAGCCCTACTTAGAGCAGGGGTTGGACAAGATGACCTACAAAGAAATCCTTCAATGTAGATTATAAATATTCTATGAGAGTGCAACTGAGCATCATTCTGAACCTGAAAATAAGTAAAGGGAAATATTCTTTCAAAGTATGTTTTCCACTCATACCATGAATATTATTTCTTGCAAAGAGCACGGTAGTAAGAGAAGTTATTCTTTAAAGCGTTACAAGAAGCAATGAAGACTTTATACCTTCTGCATTTACTAAGCCCAAGCATTACCTACGTGGTTTTCCAAATAGAGATTCACAAAGCAAACACATTGCCACTTTGAAGGTTCCCTAGACTGCCATCACCTTTTGCTTCTAATCAACATAAGAAGCTTATCAAACTTTATCAGTAAAACAGGTAATGAATCCCTGTGCAATGTATAATGCAAGCAGGGGTTAATTAGAAAAGGAAAAGGTGAAGTTGCAAAGCTATCCTTATGGAAATCCACATCCCTGACTGTAAATGAGGGCTTTGGAAGCATCACCTGCAGTTTTGGCTATCAGCTAAGGCTGTACACTGCTTTTACATTATTGCAAAATGCATAGTCAGAAAGGTTTGGAAGGTAGTGCTCAGCAAGACTTTCTGAAGAAAGAGTATTTTAGAATTGTGCAGTCTAGGAGGAAAATTGGGATTTGGATAACTGAGCAACCATCTGTCCCAAAAAAACACCGCAGGGGGCATCCACCACAGCCTTTATCCGTATGTTACTCCAAGTGCTCAGAGTGAAACATTTATTCTGCTTAAGGATTTCTATTGCTATTGCTGGTATCATTCCTGTAGCCATGAGGAGACAGGGGAGATATAGGATATTGACAGGGAATAATTGGAATATGAGTAAACTCAGGAAAATGTGACATTAACTGCAGGTGGGTAATGAGCATGAGATAAACAAATTTTGACAGGGAACTCTGCCAGAATTGTTACTTTATACTATTCCTAATCTTAAATAACTTCCAAATGACAGCCAGTGGAGTACAAACCCTCCTACCCTCATGTGACAAACTCCTAGACTCTAAATGTATGAGAAAGCAAGATTCAGTAAGCCATTTTCTAGCTCTAACTGGAGGATTCAAACACTCCTTTCTTTCATTATACAGAAAGCTTGTCTGTTGTACTAGCTAGGACATAAATAGGAATGTCAACCCTTTCTCAGGGTTTTACGTAAAATGATTTATAGGTTGGAATTGGTTGGGACTATTACCAGAAGGAGCTCCAGAAAACTTCTCAGGCCCACTAGAAATACACAAAATTGGGTAGCCCCAAGGGTATATATAACCTTAAGTGACCTAGTGTCTGTGATGCTTCTCACTGACATTATCCTACATTAATGTAAATCCATAAATGTGGATTCACGATGTGAATTCATTGGTTACATTACTGCTGATTTATTGCTGTTTATGTAAAGAGGAAGGTCCCCAGCTAGACTCAAATGGCCTCTAAGAGCTCCTTATTGTGTCCTCTGCTTCAGGGCAAACAGGGTGAGACTTGACGGCATTTGTATCACCCTCGGGGGTCAGTAAAAGTTGGGGGAATGTATGAACTCACTTTGTTGTCCAAGTGCTTGTTCTTCTGGGTTAAGGACAGAAAACTATAGCCTGTAACTCTTAGGTTGCTTTGGGCTTTCCATACCCATGCAGTCTGAAGGTAAGATTTCAACATGGGAGTCAATGGGATGTTTCATTACTTGCAGCAACACTGAAATTACACAAACTGGAATAATGTTGTGAGTCTTTCCAGCAATTCTACTTACTCAGGTGTATTATCAATGTTTGTTGTTGGCCTTGTTCCAGACACAGCACCTCAGTGAGATGAGCTGTTGGCAAAAAAAAAGAAGAAAAATGACAGTTTGAGGAAGACCTATGTCTCAGAGATATCACAATCTAAGGAATTATGATTTTAAATTAGTATTTTTATGTCATATAAACTGTTCTATTCCATATATTTGCATACAAGTACATGAATGTGCAGACATAATGCTCTTTCATTAAAATCATCCTCATTTAAAAGTCCTATCCCTGTAAAATCATGCCTCTATGCAGCTTTACTCTTTTTGTGTTCCTCCAGGTGAGAAAATAAATGGGATTTTTCTAGGCTGATACATGTCACTTCTCAGTCACGCACCACAGCCCTCACTTTTTCTGCCCTGAACTGCAAAGTGTTTCATTCTAAGGAGAGACCAATGTTGTCTCTGTCATAACAGAAAGATTTTGCAGAGAGTCTATGCCTTGCACTTTAGGCAAGTTTTCCCAGAGGTTTTAACCTCTTTTCACGTGCTTCAGACTGCCTTTTTTCTGTGGTAAACACCTGCTCAGTTTATCAATTTCCCATTGTTTTAGGATTTTAGGTGATTTCAAATGGGATTTTTGTTGATTTCAAAGCAAAGGTGTCTTTGTAAGACTGTGTACTCAAAACACATAGATACTACCTATGTTTAAAAAAATTACAGCTGTCATTGGAAGACCAGCTTTCAATCGAGGTTTGTCAGCATAATGTGACAGAACAACTCTGCAGACATTTATCATTCTAATTACTGCTCAGTAGTACATTATTCGCTGCTCAGTCATTTCGTACCAGGAAAAATAAGCATTGTGGAGCGTGTCTTTCCTTGGGAACTTTGAAACTATTATTGATGGCATATTATTAGAACATGTTAATGGATTTTTCTTTTTTCATACAAGTCTTGATTTTGAATACAGATTTCCATAATGAGATCTTTTGAAATCACATACAGAGTGTCAGACAAAAAATAAGAGTAATATTTCTGCTATCATTTTCTATCATATTGTTGTGACAAAACCGTTGGGTACCTTAGACTTTCTGGGCTAAACTTATGGCATCTTTCCTGAAACTGACTTTTTCCAGGTTGTGTGCTGATTCTATTATAACATTAAACCATTTAGTTCTGGTGTCTGTAGTGGAGTTGCATAATTTTACATCGATGGTAAAAGATAGGTCTTTCACCCAAAAAAGGACTTGCATTTAAAAATATGGACATGTTAAAAATTATTAATAGGAGATAAAAAGAGAGAGAGTTTAAAAACCAGACTAAAACATATAAATCATTGTGTCTGCATGGAAATTTTTGCTTGGACTCCTTTTGCTTTCAAGCCCTCAATCTCTGCAGAATAAAGACCTTCCAGAGTATTCTGTGCTTATTTTTGTATTGAGTGCACTTAGGGAAGCAATGCAATGCTTGTAACAATCATAACAAAGGTTTGCATTAATTCTGTACAGTGCATCCAGCAACACCAAGGCAATAAGGGGTTTGTTTCCTTAAGTCTTCCTGGCTCTAAAGGCCTTTGTATGGGATTTTCAGCACTGTCCTGGAGTTTCATTATAATAACTATCAACAAAATCTGTTATGAAGAAAGCTCACATTAAGTTGATCTGAGGGGTTTTTTTTACAATTTAGTGCTTCGTATTTTAAATAGGTTCACCTTTTCATGAAGATTTTTGGATCTTTATGAATGGAGAGGCTTTTGGTCTATTCCAGGGAAGACTGAATCTGTTTGCTGTTTGGAGAGGAATCTCATATAACACTTTATTAATATTCCAGGAAAGGTTTTGACTGTTTATCAAGGTATTCTCATCAGTCTAAAGGTCTCCTTTTTTTTTCTCCTTTTGAATTAACATAACTAATGACAGGTAGCAGTAAAGCTTTGAAGATGGAAGCCACTTCAATCCTTTATAGTTGGCAATACTTCTCCCTTCATATGTTTATGCAGGAAGTTCAAAGAAAATCAGAGCACAAAAAATGTTGACATCCAGGAGGTGTAATTCATCTGCTTCTGGCTCCTGCACTCATCTGCTGTCAGGCTCAGAAGATGTTTTCAGCTGCAACTTTCAAGACACAAATTAGCTGCAAAGTCTTTATCAAAGACTCCCAGATGAGAGACCAGAGAGGTAGAGGGACTGGGTAGGGTGCATGTAGAGAGGATCTGGAGAAGCAGGGGAAACCCATCAAGAGACTGATGGCTTTTAAATATCACAGCTGGTTAGGGGAAATTGTAGATAACAAAACATTTTTGGATAATTCCACTGTTCTATCCAGCAAGGTATTGTTATATATTTCTCATAGTTTGAAGGGGATGAAAAAAGTTTTTTAAACCTTGTATCTGTTAATAAACAATATCATGTATGTGTCTGAACTCTTCAGAGTTATGCTAGATAGTCTCAACAAGATATGATTCTTAATGCCTGTTTTGCAGTAAGCATGAGTTATTGACACCACATATATCCAATATGGAAAGAACGACATAAATTGTCCGTTACAAGAAAAAAGGAACCTCATCTAAGAAATTCGAAGAAGTGGCTTGGAGAAGGATTCTGTAACGGAACAAAGACCTAGATGCCGACTGCATCCTCCTTTGCCAAGGGTCTCCTTAAGCTGGGGACACTAGGCAACCTCTGTGACTGATTGCAGGAATGGCTTCTGTCACAAGGCTCCCTGGGGCCCATCTTGCTCTGGGAAACCACCATGCGTCAGCACAGCGCAGTGCCTGGGTAGGCAGGGCTGATAGATGCATCAGCTGAGCAACATTGCTCTGTCACCAGCCTCCTCATAGTGGATTTACAAGTTATTTCTCATTGTCCTCAGACCCCAAGAAGGGGCCTTACGCTTCTTTTCCATGTAGACTGTATATCTATAACAAAATGGATGTCTACATAGGAAAAATAAATTATTTTGTCTTCTTTTTAAATTCCTTTGTCCCTCCCTGACTCATTTTTCTCTTAGGTACTTTTCAATTCTTCCTTTACCTCTGATTATTTCCCCAAGCATTCCCATTAATCAAGTATTCAGCAGTGGCTAGTGTTACCCTCCAAATCCCAAACACCCACATACCAGCAACCAGGTAAAATTAAACCAGGGCTGGTAAGAAAAATGCAGAAAGTTATAAACAGGGAATGCTTATTGGGAATGCTTATGCAGAGACCTGGGTACATTCAGTCTAAAGAAAACATAAAACACAGAGTTTATGAACAAGTAAAGGGGTGTTGTTAAAGAAAGTAAAATCTATTAATCTGTCCAACCAGCAGAACAGAAGTCTCAACCTACATCATCACAAAGGAAATGGCTGTTTATATTTCCTCAAAGGGAAAAAATATTCAGGAAAATCACATTTGAAGGAAATTATTTATCAGAACCTGCCTCATTTCTTAGTGCAACACCTTTTCCCATGTCTGTCCATGGACTTCTGGCACTGCCACTAATTCTATCATTAACTTCCGCACTGTCAAGATTGGACCCACTTGCAAGTCCTTAATTAGTCTGCCCCTCTCTATGTTGATCTTCTCTGTCTGAGCAGTAAAACCCACTGCTTGGGCAATCAGAAGCCCAATCAAACCCTTTCCATTTGGAAGCTGCTCCTTTTGCAAGAAAGTATTGTTATACCTTTGGAAGGTGTCATTAAGTATCTATGCTTGTTGCCCTCATAAGCAGCTCTAAGAAAGCTTCTAGGTGGTTAGCAGAAAGCTTTGACTGTAATTCCATACTCTGATAAACTGTTCATAGAAGCTTTTATTAAGAGTAGTATGCCATAGTTAGACAGATAAAGCAGCCTTGCTGCTTTCAGTATCTGGAGGTTACCACCTAACCATTTGGGTCCCTACATGTTTTAACTTATAAAAAGGGATATAATCCCCAAGACTGACTGGTAATCAAAAATGTTGTGCTATACCACTGTTCAGAAGGAGAGTCCCATGACTACATCTCAACCCATCAAGGATGGAACTCTAATTTCTTTTAATTTTAACACTTACAGATATGGGTCATCTGTAGAAGAATCTTATACAGAGCATGCAAACATAAAGGATTTACTATATATAGTGAATATATATTAATATCTATGAATATGTATATATATTCCCTATAGTACAGGCTTCATACCATGCATGTTTGAAATCCAAAGCATGACACTGGAGGAAGATGAGTTTTCAATGATAGATGGGGAAATAGCTCAGGGACTCCCTGAACTTTAGTATCAGCACACATGCAGCCTCAGTTACTGTCTTTCCTTGGATGCTTTCCATTTTCTCACAAGCTGCAAGAAGAATTAATTTGATTTCTCTTTCATTGTTCTGGTGCAGACACTTAGGTTTCTGAAAATCAGTTAATTACGTAAAGCACTTTCTTTTAAATTCTACTAGTTCAAATCACCGTGGATGGTGCAGACAAAGGACAAGAGGCACAAAAGAGCTGGCACACTGTACGCTGTGAACATATTGTTAGGCAGTGTCAACCCAAGGAAAGTATTATTTTGTTCCACAGAGACACTTTAAAAGAAATTAATTATCTCTCTGTTTTTTAATAAGCTTCATTTCCAGGGCACTACTTATGGTATGCTGTTTCAAATTCGTTCTTTCTCTTTTATTTTCACAACCCTAACATGGCTATTGCTTTCCTCATAAAACTTTTCCCATTGGATTAATTCATCCTCTTTCTTATCTGCCAGAGTTCATTGTAAAAAGTGATTGAACTATTTAGTCTACTGAAAAATTGGGTGTACAGACAGAGCTGATCTGTACTGCCCCTTTTAGTGCACAAATTCTTCAGTCCTAGGGTGAAAGGAAAGATGTCATGGATTGGCAACATTTTTCCAGTGTAACTCTGGAAGCTACTGATGAGGTAGCATCACTACTAAATTTCTGAAAGTGGTCTCTCTGCACTAATATGGTAGTTGTCTGAGCATCTTACAGAGGACATGGTTGTGTTTTGGTTTGTTGTTTCTCTTTGTCTAAAACAAGGCAGTGCAGGCTGAAATTATATAAATATATATAATTATATAGCTATATAAATAATAAATAAATATAGAATACAGAAATATAAAAAGAGAAGTAACTCCAAGGAAGAGATAATGTGTTGTTGAGCATGCAAATTAGNGTTTAAGTAGAGCAAGCAGCTGCACAACTAACCCTGGTTGAGACTACACTGTGAAAATGTGTCAAGCAAGACCTTAACCACCCACCATCCCATGCCACAGCACCAAAACTTAGGTCACTTTCCCTATCACATGGACTTGTACAAACAGTTCATCCAGGAATATTATGTAGATAAGCGAGCCACTAAACTCTGATGTTGAACTTTGGGGCACATGTGGGATGAGTGAGTGAACCTGGAATGCACCAATGTGGCCAAATTACTAGGAGGGGAAGAAAAATTTAGAAATATATACATGTGCAGTGTGTATGTCAGGGGAAAAGGGTTGGTTTGTGTTCTTTTTCCACTCATATTTTTAAATCATGATAAAGAAAGATTGAGAAGATTACATTCAGCTTGAAAAGGAACGAACCTATTACTGGGCAGCTGATTAGAGATACTGAAAAGTGACAGTTCTCAAACCTGAGGATTGAGGAACACAGCAGCACATCACACTGAATGCAGCAGCTCCACAGGAGAAAAATACTGGCCAGAGAGAAAAACAGAGAGTGTGTAAGAGTTGATAGAAAACATTTAAAGGCTTCTACAGATCATTGCATTCAGGAAAAGAAAATGAAAATAAAAACCTGGAGGCTTTCTGAAAACTCCTGAAGTTAAAAGTGTTTGACTTTTTGTTATAATGGTGAAAGGCAGTGTAACTCAATCACTTAAGAAAAAGCAACTTTCAGGAATCTAGTGAAGAATTAGTGTAAATACCTAAATATGCTCATGTGTATGAGAGAAAAAGAGACTATTTTAAAGGGTTATATTAAAGGATCCTTTTAAGATCCTTAATGCAACTTTAGTTTTATTAAAAGAAATTTCTGTCAATGGACCTGACATTTCAACTTCCAGATCTGACATCTCCTGATAAGAGGTACATCTGGGAACATACTTAAGGGGAAGGGGGAGGTACAGGAAGCACCCAGCACAGAAAACAAAAGAACTTCTAAAGTTGAATACCAGCCACACACAATGCTGAAGGAGAAAAAATAATGCCACAGGATGTAAAAGTTTGGTTTTTGTTAGAAGGCAACAGTAAGTTTCCTAATGGAAGCTTCTCCACTGTTTGTTACAGGGATGGTTGGTATCTTGTTCAGTCTATACTGGCCCTTAGCAAAACTCTCACCACTGTGCAGTCACTAGCTGATTCAATCTGCAGTACCAGTGTTTATAAGGCTGCCCTTGGGACATTCTGTGGCCCTGCTCTGAATGGTGAGAGGAGGAGAGAGAAGGAGGGACTATGTAGCTGCATGGGCATGCATGCCTGCTCTCCATCACTGCGATCCCATGCACAGCAGCAGGCAGGCCTGGAGGGAAGGGGACAGCAGCCTCCCACACTTACAGGTATGGTGGTTGATGGTTTTGTGGTTTCCTCTCAAAGACGTGCCTGAGTGGCAGCTGCACCAGCAGCAGCCCCAGGACCCCAGCACAGACATGGCAGGCAGAGACCAGGTTGGTGACTCACAGTATGGTCCCTCTGCTCTTTAGTAGGAGAGTTCTGCTTGACTCCTAATGAGTTCCCATGAACAGAGCATGTGATAAAGAACAACAATTTCCACAAATGCTAAACCCTCACATCTAAGATATGCTAGCTTGGAGGTCTTGGCAGAGCTGTCATCTGAAGTAATGTCTTGAAAAAGAGTCTTGAAAAGACATCCCACTCGGGGGTGATTGGCTGTAATTTCATATTACAACTGCAATTATTTAGCGTGCAAGGATGCATACCGGGGTGTGAGAGAGACTCAAGTGCTGGTGTTAGGGAGAGCATGGAAGTATTGGGGCAGGGAAAGCTGAAGCCAAAAGCCAGGGAACTGGAAAGATGCATTGTGAAAGGTCCACAATGAGGACCTTGGCAAGAGCATGCCTGGGGCCATAGACAAGGGATCACAGAGTTTGACATAAAAGGGCAAGGAGAGAGCATGGTCACAGGCAGAGGTACGAGGCCAGAGGGGCCAACTTTACCTAGGGGTGGGGGGCATCTGGCAGGGGCTGTCCAGTCCTGGGTGCATCCTGCACCTCGTTGCTCTTGGGGATGCAGTCAGTAGCTGTGGGCAATATGCATTCCTTTCCTATACCACTGCCGGGGAGAAAGGAGGGAAGGCCTCGATGTACCAACAGAAGAACAGGAACCATCACCTGAATTTTATCGTGTTGTCTTCAGAAAACCACTCCATTTCTCAGTGTCCTGACCTGTGGACCTACAATGATGCTGGTTACCTTCCTCACTGGAGCGCTGCAAAGCTTGATTCATTAGTGTTTGTAGCCTATTTTAAAACCCTTAACTGAAATGTGCTAGAGAAATGAAACACATTAGATACAAAGCATGTGGATAATATTGATGCTCATACAAAATATGCTTCAATAAAAGCTTAATAACTTACTGAGAGGCAAACCTGAGTGTTACCTCAAATGTATTACACAGGGCTAATTTACAATTCCTGGCATGTTTCTACCTTTGAGAGACAATCAGCACACGCTATTTTAGAGAAGGTTTTTACAGATAAGCACAATGAATATAGTAGTCTCCTTAGTTAGCAAAAATCATCATCATTTTGTGACCACTGAGTCAGTTACTACTACAGCTGGGCCCATTTTGCTTGGTGGGACCAAAATGACTGATTTTGCTCACCTCCTCAAACATTTGGGCATTGGGGCTCAGAGATGGAGCTGCTGGTGGACTGCAGTTCCCCAGACAAATTTACATACTCAATATCAGTCAGTAAGATTATGTCACGTTCGTAATCTCTTTCTGAATTAAAAGAAATTCTTGGAATGACCCTTGGGAATTGAGGGCACAGTGATATTGTGATCAGTTGGAAAACTGCCATAATTACTTTTTCTATAAAAAGAATATCCATATCATACACTATGCAGGACAGAATTTTTAAAGAAATGAGAAAAACTGACCTGAGTGGATTAAAGCTGAGGCACAGACTTATAACAGAATGAGGTAGAATTGAATAAAGTGGTTTTACTTTTGTTGCACTGAAATAATCATTGTAGGCAGTCCTTGTTCATGCAGTGAGTTGAAGACTCTGGGTCCCAATTGTAGAGGTAGTTTCCGGCTTCTTAATGAGAAAAAATGGTGAAAATACTTTTTGGCACATTCTTGCAAGGAAAGATGTCATAAATAATAACAAGTGTATTTTGTGAAGTATTTTCTGCTAATCAGCAGGAACACATCCTGAAAGTTTTTTTAACCTGCTTGAGCTAAAAAAAAACACCCAAAAAACCCCAAACAAAACAAAACAAAAAAACAAAAAACCAACAACCAAACCAATTATATCAATTACATCTAAAGATTTTTTATATTTTTATATTCTTATATTATTTGAGGAAATATGGAAAATTGTAATTTTCTAGGGTTTTTTTATTTTTTACTTTTTCCTTACTTTATATTGTTCTAGTTATCATTAAACTACAATTGAAATAGAGTTGAGCAAGAGCGCTTCGAAAATTGTTCCTACAGAGTTTTATATATGTTCTTAACTTTTTGTGCTCTGAGCGAACCTCATGATCTGGCTGAAAGTTAAGCTCATAGGTGTGCTAAGACTGAGAACTTTCATCCTCCCTTGTCTTTCTCTCACACCAGCAAGAAATCTTTCCCATACCTTTATAAGACCTCTTTTGAATAGCTGCTTTTCCATACGGAAGGATCCCCAAATTCCGCTTACCATACGCGCTTGCTCCAGTGTCCTTGTTTTTTGCTATCCTGCTCACTTCTCACTCCCAGCAGCTCAGCCTCATGCCCACACTATTCACTCCTTGCAGCAATCTGCAGTCATACTGTGAAGCTGCTCAGAAAACTAACATGGCTGAGAGCAAGACACTTCTTGAGCCATTTTTTCAGCCACTTCAGTCCAGAGGCTAGTTCACTGAATGATGGCACGAGTTATTTGCCAACTCCAAAGGAAAGGTGGTTGGGAAGGGACCGAGTGGTACAATCTCTTTGGTAGCAGCACTGAACATGAGCCAGCAGTGTGCCCAGGTGGCCAAGAAGGCCAATGGCATCCTGGCCTGGATCAGGAACAGTGTGGCCAGCAGGAACAGGGAGGTGATTCTGCCCCTGTACTCAGCACTGGTGAGGCCACACCTGGAGTGCTGTGTCCAGTTCTGGGCCCCTCAGTTCAGGAAGGATATTGAGGTGCTGGAGCAGGTCCAGAGAAGAGCAACCAGGCTGGGGAAGGGACTTGAGCACAAGTCCTGTGAGGAGAGGCTGAGGGAGCTGGGGTTGTTTAGCCTGGAGAAGAGGAAGCTCAGTGAGACCTCATCGCTCTCTATAACTACCTGAAAGGAGGTTGTAGCCAGGTTGGCTACAGGCAACAAGCAGTAAGACAAGAGGGCATGGCCTTAAGCTGTGCCAGGGGAGGTTTAGGTTGTGTATTAGAAAGAAATTCTTCACAGAGAGAGTAACCAGGCACTGGAATGGGCTGCCCAGGGAAGTGGTGGATTCTCTGTCCCTGGAGGTTTTTAAGATGAGACTGGACGTGGCACTTAGTTCCATAGTCTAGTAACCGCGGTGGTGGTGGATCAAGGGTTGGACTTGATGATCTCAGAGGTCCTTTCCAACCCATCTGATTCTATGATTCTATGATTCTATAAATTGTGCCATCCTAAGGTGGTTTTCCAGATCCCCATGATACCAGTATCAAACTATTTTTGTCCTGTCTGCCTATCTAGACTGCCAGGTTTTCAAGGAAGATGAATTCTTATCCAAATTATTGCTCCTGCAATACTGAACAGCTCGGTCCTGGCACATGCAGTGGGCTGCAGGGAAAGAGACCATCACCATACCCCCATGTTGGGCATTGCTCCCCATTCCCAACTTTCTATTAGATCTAGCAATCTAAAATGCCATCTGATGACAGAGACTTACTTTTCAGTCAAATCAGCAAACTATGTATACTGTGTGTTTCAATTGAGAAAAGCTCAAAAATGGAAGGACTGGGCTCACACTGCACAAAGAAGTCCAAGTGACAATGAAAGTCACTTTGGCACCAACTTAGTGTGTAAGTTGAGCTTCATCAGTTCTATGAGCCAAGAGTATCCAAATGCTGCACACTCATCTCCAAATTCTTCAGTGTTTCCAGAAGAACATATTTTAATCACCATAATTGGTAAAATTCAAGAACACATTGCAAAAAGGAAAAAAAATATCGTCCTCTGAATGTCATATCCCAGCAGGCAAATGAGCAGGATGATATTTAAACTGTGAAGTAATGTGCACACCTACAGAACAAATGTTCTTTACTGAGCATCATACCACCATGAAGCCGATGGCAGGCAAAATATGTTGTATAATTTCTGACAAGAAGTGAGACACAAATCCCAACATAAGGAAACAAAAGGATAAGGATTATTTTCCCTCAGGGCTGATTTTCTGCTCTTTCCCAAAGGGAAGAAAAGTTCAATCAAAAGTTAAAGAAAACTTATGGGAAGTTAGAAAAAGTACCACCAAATTAAACAACAAATTTAACTCAGTATCCTAGTCCATCAATAAATATAAACACCAGCACCAGATGCTGGAAAGCAGTAGTAAACTGTTGTGTGGCAAATTGTGTCTCTTATAAAATAGACAAGGTAAAATAATGGGGATATATTTACTTTTCACATTACTTAAATTTTATTTAGGTTGTTTATTTCAATTCATAGACAAGAAAGACCACAGGTAATATGACTGGTGACATTATTCACCACCTTCCAGGTAAGGGGAGTTTTACTACTATATATAGTACTATTATTATTATTAATTGCTATTATAATTACTGTTTATTACCACAGATGTACCAGAAGAACAAGGGCAGTGATTGTTGCTATGCCTATGTGTGATGTCCTCCTAAAAATTAAATCTTCTTGCACTTTGGGTCATTTAGTTATACCAATAACTTTGTATATAGTAACTAAACATGTAAAAGAGATATTAAAAAAAAAAAAAATTATTTGTTTTGTTACTGGTAACAAAACCAGTTATAAGAGTGACCCAAAAGCCAGTAAGTCGAAACAAAACCATCATACAAATTCATCACAGTATGAAGTTCCTCATGACATTGGTGAGCAAGCTCAATAACTTGTTTAACGAACTCAGTCACAGATGGAGACTACACTGGAGACTTTTCAGAAGCAATACTAAGTCTTTCTCAAACAGTAACTGTTTCAGGCATTTGAGGACTAAAATTCTCACAAGAACCCACTTTGAGAGGACACAGAACTGATAACACATATCCATGCCTCATATGTTATACACATATCCGTTTGTCAAAGCAGAGGGAGCAGGGAGGGGAAACTGGTTTGTACCTGAAAAGGCACTGCTTGTTAATTCCTGCTGGTGTCACTCTGGGGGGCAGAAAAAACAATCACCTCTTAGGCAGTGTCCTAAATAGTGAGACAAAGGCAGTAAATAGACTGTGCTGTGGTGTTTTTTTGTCAATAATCTGATTTTTTCTCTATAAACCACTTTTGAAATGGACTTGTGGGGAGACGCCCACACTGAGCTTCCATCCCTATGCCAAGCACTTGCCCCAGGGACCTCTACTTTCCATGGTGTCCCAGCACAGACAGTGTGCTGCTTTCAGTGGAGTGGACATTATTTGTACTCTTCACTGTAAGTCAGGTTTAAGATGCTCTGCAATATACAGGGTACTCCATCACTGGCTGGAAAAGGTGTTCTGGAGTGCTCTCTAAGTGCTCCCATTGCTGGCTAAGCTGCATGATGAGCTGGAATGGAAACAAGCCATCAGCTGTATTTCCTGCAGGAGCTGGTCCCATTTAGGGACACATTTTCAGCCACCCCCTGAGCTGCACCCTCATGGGATTCCTGTGCTCCATGTCCTGGTCCTGGCTCAAACAGAGGTTTTGGCAGAAGCCAGACCAGCACCCTGCTGTCCCCACTGCACAGCTGCTGCTGGATCTAAACTCCCAAAGTCTACTGACATCTCAGTTCAGGCTCTCCTGCCTGATGCACCATTCTGAGCCCAGATTTTCTGACTCCTAGTTCAGCTGTCCTTCCTAATAGATTTTTAACCAACATTTTTATTTTTGTTGGAATTATTTAGAAGGTTTCATAGCTCCTCATAGTTCTCCCAGAGACTTCCTCATCAGTCAGTCTTTGAACTGTTTTTGGCAGGGAAATTGCAGGGCAATTGTTTTGTTTTTCTTCTTGAGCGAATGAGCTCTGCCTTTTTTTTTTTTTTAATTGATAAGGACATTCTGCATATCACTGGTGATATAGGCCTGAAGTCCTGATCCAGCACAGAGGAATGGCTCCAGTCCTTCATCCAATATGAGGCTTTAGGTTAAGGAACACTGCACCAAATCAAGATGCCCTGGTAAAATTTCTTTTTCTATGATTTTGCTGCAGTGAAATAATTTTCTCCCATTAAGAAAATATATGACGATCAGGTTATTTTATATCAGGCAGTCATCAGAAAAGAGAGGATCCAAGAGCTGGGTGTTTAAAGCCAGAAGGAATCATTAGATCATCCAGTCAGGCTTCTGAAATATCATAGGCCATTAAATTTCATGATGGTATCTTATATTAAATCCAAAGGCTTTAGAAAAACTAAAGATTTTCAGGCACTCACATCTTTTGAGGAGATTAAACTCCATGTTCCAGGCAGAATACCAGACAGACCAAGTCCGTGCTGGAAGAGTTGTGAATGGCAGAGAATTGATTAGGTGCAGGATGTTTCTGGAAAGCAAATAGTGCCCTCACCACTGAGGAAAGTAAAAATACATCTTTCAATCTTCCCTGGGATTTAAGCTGCATTTCTGACCACCAGCCTGAGCATGTTGTGGACAAGGTAAGCAATCTCTATCAGCAAAATAAGGGATCACAGGCAATCTGGTCCCAGTGACTTGAGAAACGAGGGAGACTCCCTTGGTCAATCTAACCACACTGCAGGGTCTGTAGCATTTTGTCAAGATGCAGCATTAAAGCCTTTCTTCTAAGAAAAGTGTTTAGATAATCTTTTATCTGTTGGGAAATCAAGTCTGCATGAAGAAAGCTGACTGAAAAGACTTGACTGCCCTCCTTCAGTGACACTGGTTGGTAGGTTGGGCCAGCTCCAGAGCTGACAGAGGCAAATGGATGAGTGCACAGTCCTCACCCAGGACCTAACAGTCCTGTTGCATCTTCCTCCAGCTACAGCTCTCCAAGAATGATAAACTTGGAGTTGAGATCATGCTTGAAAGAAAATCCTATTTCACATTCACAGCTTTTATGGTATCTGGACTTTTGAAGTTTAAGAAGTCTATTTAACAGTCAGTAACCATAAACCATGGAATAGAATAAACCATGAGCTTTGGAATAGAATAAGTGAATGGGAAAACACACAAGAGAATTATTCCCTAGGGAATGTGGCAGAAGAATGAGCATCTCGTTGCAGTGCCCAAAACAGCTACCAATTAAGGTAAATGTTTATCAAATATTCATGGATTCCATCCTGCTATAGGCTTGAAATATTTAGCATGAAACTGTCCACTACTTTTTAGTGATTCTGAAGGGATTGAAAATCCTTCAGATTCAGAAGACCAGATGGATATGGTAGAACCTTCATTATAATCATCTCACAGTGAGGTAGCTGCATTCAAGAGAATTGCTGAAGGGAAGAACTGTGAAGAGCTACTTTGTCATCTCAGTGCATCAAGATTGAAGTTTAAGAAGTCCAACACAAGTCTATGTGCTCAGCTGATTCAGGAACTCTCAATGTATCTCTTAAGTGATTCTTTATTATTGAGCAAGGATAAAGTACACAGTGAATGTTCTTGGAGTACCAAAGACATCCTTCTGGATTACAGTTGAGCAGGAGTCACTAAAGTTTGGCGGGCACCCATGGTCTACTTAAAATGGAATATTCAATATTCTGAATATCTCCATGCCTTCAAGGGATCCTCCTGCAGATTTGCAATGTGTTGTCAGCCACTTGGCTTACTATCTTGAAGTAGAGTGGTAACCCATACAAAACCAAAGTGTAGCAGGATTTAAGTTTCTGAAAGAACGGAGAAGAAAAGTTTCTACCTGATATATTGAACATCCTGAGTCTTTTCTCAATTAATTTCTCAAAGTTGTCAGGGCATCCTTTATCCTAGGAGAAAGTGACCTTAGTACCTCTTATCAATACTTCTACAGAGATCAGCCCTTGATTGGTACCTCTGGCCTCGTGTGGCAGCTTTATGCATATTAGAGGAAATGACTCTGGGCAGCCACATGGGTGGACTGTGGTATCATGTGAAATCAGTCTCCAAGCTCCTTGAGCAACATGGTGCACTGAAACAAGGATGTGAGTGGCATTTCAGCCTGTAAATGAATAAAAGTCAGCTGTCATCCAGTGCTTCAGAACGAAAGAAAATAATTCCTTTAGACAGACTGATCTAGTTTTATCATCATTGACTTAAGTGGCAGGCCAGGGTGAAAGTCTTTTGAAATTTCTGTGTTGAAGCAGGAGAGATTTGCCAGTCAACACAGAATAAACTCTATCTGGGATTTATCTTTTCTGACAGATTATTAGGCAGTGGAATCCATAAGTGAAATTTCATGGCTTGTTGCATCCAGGAGGTCAGACTAGATGATGAAATGGTCTGTTCAGTACCAAAAAAAAAAAAAAAAAATCATGACTGTTACTACAGAAATGAGTCCTATTTTAAAATTGATTAAAAATTTGGTAAATTGAGTGAAGGAAAGAATGTTGTAGTAAGAATGGAACAGATAATTCGACCTTTGGTATCACAGAATATTCTGAGTTGGAAGACACCCACAAGGATCATCGAGTCCAACTCTTAAGTGAATGGCCCATGCAGGGATTGAACCCACAATCAATGTTATTAATGCCGTGCTGTAACTAACTGAGCTGTAGTATTTCTCTGTTCTTGCCAGATTTTGTCCGTGCTTTGCAAGGGAAGAAAAGATTGCAGTCCTTTCCTTTCTCTCGCACTTGTTCTGTTTCAACACGGGGCAGAGAGACATCAGCTCTGCACAGTTGAAGCCAAAGACTGGTTTATGAGGTTTTAACCTCATAAAATAAAGCTATTATAGTTGTAATGTACACTAACAAACAAACAAACAAACAAACAAACAAACAAACAAAAACAAAACAAAAAAAACAAACCCAAGAAAAGAATATATTTGAATAGCTGTTAGCACTGTAAAACCTATTAAAACCTTACTCTCCTTTTTCCCAGAGTTGCTCTTCCACACCCTCCCCCCATTTACCAAAACCAAGTTCCATGCTGTAAATCTGGCTTGCCATGCATGAAACTCTCCATTCTCTCTTACTGACTTCATCTGCCCTCAAATACTATCAGGGATCCCTTTAGCCTGGAGCATTGACAAAGCAGACTGTTATCTTGGCAACAGAACTGGTGTGTATTATAGTTTCCTGAAACTATATTAGTTTCTAAACTATTTTCATGCAAACTTTTTCAGAGTTTCTGTGTTGTTAGCGAGCTACCTAAAACTTGAAAACTAGCAAAATTTTTTTGTGTCAGGAAAAAAACAGTGATTTTTTTTTAAGAGATCCATCCTTCATGTTGCTATGTGGCAGTAAGAGCCAGGGCTGTAACAGCAGAGCTTGAGTCACAGACTACCTCCTATTCTACAGATGATGAGTGAAAAAATAGTCATTAAAATAGCAAGTGTAAAGCAATAGTGTATTTTCAACTTGTTCAATATGAGGCATTAAGAACATAAGACCAACTCTTTGTTATTCCCGGCAACTGCACAAGAGAGTTCCAGCTTACAATGGTCTGCAGCATCCCTGTCCAACATTTATCATGCTGGGCACCTCAGCAAACCTCAGCAAACTTTGGATCTGCAAGAACAAATCAGAAGCTACCAGGAGAGTGGGTCACAGGAAATCAAATCACCTTCTCTGCTTTTATCTCCAAAAGCAAGCTATGCATCAAAGCACTCCTTCTCCCTCCCTCCAGGTGACCAGCAGAAGCCTTGAAGCAATGCAGATGGACAACAGACACTCCAGAGCACAGGTTGATCCAGCTAGAGGTTGAGGAGCTCAGAGTCAATTATGTGAACACAGCTCAGAAAGGTTGGCAGTGAACTTAATGAGAGGCCTTTCTTGATGAAAATTGGCAGCTGATGACAAGTTCAGTGATTTTGAATGGATGTATTGTGAGGGAGTATGCAGACAGCATTTACAAAAGCCTACATTACTTGTGCCTCTGCCTACACAACAACCCAGATTAGGTAATAATAGCTGTTTGTCTATGAAGGTACACATCTCAGCTGCAAGCTTTATATCTTTGCAACAGCACAGAATAATTTTTTATAAGTGGGTTGAGTGTCAGTGCTTTTTTTTTAAAGGCAGTATGATATAATACTGATATTACAACCTTAGGCTCCCACTCATTTCAAAGGATCCATTGACTTAATAAACTCAAAGACAGAAGTATCTTAACACACTTCATTTTAGCTAAAGTGAAAAAAGCAGCTAAAAAACCGATGAATATTATGTTCCTAAAATTGGAAATTGAGTCATTTGGACAAACTGTGACACTCTTGTCTCTCTCCCTGGCAATCAGAAGACAAAATGTCAGCTATTTTCTCTAAAAAAAGGAACAACAGGCTAGATGTTAATTCTTGACCTCTATGACTCACCAGGGATTGTCTTACCATGTATCACTCACATGACAGACAACTATTATCAGTGCTGACTCTAAGTTGTCTTTCAGGAGCATGTTTGTCAAGGACCATGATCAAAATCACAGACTTACTTCTCTTTTCCTCCCAAAGTTATTATGCATTTGCAATGTCCTTGGAATAGCCTGCCAATGGTTTAAAGTAAGGCTTCAAAACCACCCAGGCAGAGCTCTCTGCCAGTCCAGAGCTTGTTGCTCTCATCTTCTAGGGCAAAATGAATGAGAAAGGTTAGATAGATTTCATTATGCTGTTCCATTTTTCCAAATGAACAGAACTCTCTCTGGTTCACCAGTTCTGCATCTGGAGAAAAAAAAAATATATAGATAACTTCATCTGAAAACAAAGTCATGTCCTGCTTTATGCTTTTTTCCCCCCTTTTTGTTAGTCATTTTACACTAATCTTGTGAGTGTAGACAACTAGCCTAATTTATGTGCTTTATTTTATGCAGCTAAAATAAGACAAAGTGAATTCCACCAAGTACTGCTCCTGTTTCGCAGTAGCTGCTGTGTGAACAAAGTTAAAAGCCCTTGTATAAAACACCAGTGTGGGACCTTCCAAATTGTTGAGGTGATTAGGAGCGTGTGTTCTGCTGGTGTTCTGTTATGGTTACACTTCCAGATCCCTTGGCACTTGTGAAAATTCCGCATAGTTTCAAGCATGTGCCTAGACTAGACTGATTTCGACGATTTTAGAGCATTTTCCAAACATTAAAAAAACTCTTCCAATTATTATGCTGCTGAGAATGGATCTGGAACTTTCAGTCTATGTTGGTGACAACTCCAGCTATGTAAGCCAGTGGATTGACACTTGCCTAGCTGGGATCAGCATCTTCATTTTATCTGAGATGCAACCCTGTTTGCCGCCAATTCTCATAATGGTCTCAGTATTTTTTCCTTCATGGGGTTGCCTAGTATGTCTCATACCAGAAAGAGAGGGCATTCTGCACTGTCCATAAAAATGTGCTACATTGTTCTAGTGTATTTTACATGAGAACAGTCCTGCAGTCAGAAAAACTTTTGGTCAGCCTCTTTCTTCTCGGTTTAAACATCATGTCTCCAGTCATCACAATAAGAAATCAAGCAGTTATAGAAACTTTTCAATTTAAATACAATCAATAACTGTTCTAATTTCTTTACTATTAATCTTCTTCCAGGCATTATTGGAAACCTGGATTTACTGTTGTGACAAAAGTATGACATGAATAAACTCCAGAGACAGTTAAGACTGCAGAAGGCTAAAGCAAGACTTTTTTTTTTTTTTTTTTTAAATACAAGCCTCAGGCCATTTTGTGTTTGGCTCTTTCCCTAGTTTCACCTAACACTCATTTTCTGCTCCTGAAACACAAATCATAAGTGTCCTGGTCAAGACTGAAAGCTTAACGGCAATTTCTACTATGTAAAACACACTTGCAGGGAAAACGTAGGCAGAATCCCAACATAAAGAAAACTTTAAAAAGGCAGAAATGTGGAAGAAGAACAACAGGTGCTTTTCAAATAAAATCGGAAGCTGTTGATATGGCCAAATCATTCAAATCACCATAACACTGGTCCTGCTGGATAAGGCAGCTGCCATCTTTGGAAAAAGACCTTGAAGTGCTCCAGTGTTGTGACAACAGTTGCCTGAATATTTATTGCGAAGTGTTGGTATAGAGGGCAACAAGGAGCAGTTACGTTATGAAATGAGCCTCACATGACAGTATGAGATTTTTTGTCTAAGCTACTGTGTAATCAAATACTGTGGCTCAGTTTATCCAAGAAGTGCCTGACATTCTGAACAAGGCTGTTACTGTGCCAGAGGACCCCAACAGCATTTCTGAACTAGCAAGCTAGTGGTCTTCAGGTACCAAGCGGATTTAAGGACATAAAGGAGAAATAGGCAAAGACAGACTGTTGTGAGTAAAAGAAAATTTCAAAAGTGCAACAAAAATAATATATTTTGCAAAATTATTTTTTGCATCATTCCTCTTCCCTGACTGGCTTGCTATCAGTGACACTGGCCTCCTTATGTGTGTTCCTCATGGTGGAACACAAACACTGCTCCTACTGCCTCTACTTACCACACGAGACAAAAGAATCATAAGCTGCTTAGTGTAAGATCCTGCTACACAGGAAAATACATTTTTCGGGTGTATGAAGGCCAGAATCCATCCTCTGGGAAAACGGCCTTGTGTTTAAAAGCACAGATTGCCCTCTCTGAGTACTAGACTGCATCTTTGTCCTTCAGAGATGTACCATTCTCTGAAGTATTGTTTCTGTGCAGAATTGAAGCAATCTCCGTAAAGTAATCAAGAAGACCATGAAGAAGTTGCTAAACTTGTTAATGCTAGAGACAGAAAAAACTCAGTTTCACATCTACTAAAGAGTCAGATGACAGCACCTGGATAATCAGTCGCAAGAACATGTTTATCAATACTAAGATGTTTTGTCAATTGATCTTCTCTGAGCTTTACCTAAGGCTGGAGAGTCTATAGAAGAAACTAACAGGAAGAAAACGGAAGCCTCTCACTCAGGCTAAGTACATCACTGGAAAGCTGATAATCTCACTAACACACAGAGAAACTGAGTAGATCAACCTGTCTCTTTCTACTCAAACTGGAGTTAGCTGAACTGACATGAGCCATAATCATTAACTCCCATATTGTTTTTTAACTGTTCTTAACCTCTAGACTTAAGCAGTAGTCACTTGGTGGTGGGTGGTTGCTATTTGTGAAAACAGACATCAAGATCCCTACTGCCTCAGTGCTTCACTTAAAAATGGATAACATTGATACTAGTGATGGAGAAGGATGGGGTGACACAGATCATTCTCCCTCTCTGCGCAGGTGGCCTCTGCATCATACCACTTTTTATATCCCTCTCTTTGTCAGGGGAGTGCAAACAGCAGCACACCTGGAGGTGGACTTGCAGATGAAAAGGCAGTATGAGACACTGACACGCTTTTGAATATTTAGGTGAAATACTTTCACCGTATATTTTGGCTTTTGATTCTAACTATAAAGTGTTTAGATGAAATGTATTTGCTGTTACTTGCTGGCTTGCTCTTCTAAATGAATCAGCTGTTATAGGGCCTCCTGGTCCAGGCATGTTTTCCCTCTTGTGTACCGTAGGTCAGTGCTTAGTTTTGCACTTGGTAGTGGTTTAGCTTCCATGTCTTTCTCGCTCAGAGTACCTGTGCTAATTAAGTATCATGTGGTGAGCTGGTTGTAAAACACTTATTGTCACTTCTGCGAATGTACACTGAATGTGTTCCCATGGCGTTACATTCCTGGGTTTGGGCATTTCCACGTCTGTTTTCTAATGACATAATGTAAGTGAGACTTCTTCCTCCTGTTTTATTCCGTTAGTCACTCTACAATGCTTTGAAAGGACAGGCCCTCAGTGCTCTTCCATGGGCACGGGGGACATGGTGACAGGCACTAGATAATGGCTTTGACAGCTTTCAAACAGGAGTCACTCAGCAGTGACCAGTAAACCCGAATGTCCATGGTATGTCTCTTATTGCAAGATGTCACTACAGTTCTCCTGTACTAAGTAGCTTCCCTTGGGAATTCTCTTACACATTCCCATTTTTCTACTATGAAATAATTTTTTTGGACGCTACTTGTCTCTTTTGTTGCAACAAAAATATGAGGTAAGACTAATTTTGGGATGCAAAATTACTACCCACAAAAATCAGAAGTTTCAAAATGAGAAGTCATAGAATAGCACAGTAGATCCATAACTAAACCACAGGAACTTTAACCCAGAGTTTCTTGTATTGATGCAAAGTTCTCTTGCAAGTTTCTTCCCCAGTGAGCATAGATGCTCATGCAGAAAGGACTGGACAAGGCTCTAGTTTGGACACAAGCATCTGGTCTGCACCAAAACTCACTGCTGCTCTTATTAGTTGTGCTGTATTCGTTCAATGACTATTACGGGAAAGGGGAAGAAAATTGAATGTATATGCTCAGGCAGAGCTTGATATTAATCTATGTGAGTATTAAATTTACAGTGTTTACGCTAAAGCCACGGCACTGACAAAATTATGTACCCATTATGTAAACAATGCGACACATTGAACCATCCTAAAACCTAATGAAAGCTGTAAATTTGTGGTGAAACTGTGGTCTGATTTTTTTTTTTTTTAATGGTAGAAGCCAACTGGAAAATGCTGATGAGAGAGAAGTTTTCTCTGCTATTGTAGCTATTTACAGTGTGTGTTTTAATTAATCTCTTCCCTCCATTACTCCTGTCTTTCATTGTAGAACTGACTTATTTTCTCATTTGACAAAATACAGCCCTCAAGCAGCTCACTGGCATCTGTAAAAGGATTAACCCATTTGAAGTCATCACTAGGGGTTTCAAGCAGGTGTCCAGAAGCAGATGTGAACTTCTCTCAGTAATTACTTTCAGCTCTCAATTTGTCCTTCCCTGACTATTTGAGATTTAACCTTAAAAGAGTCAAATGGTACTTACCCCACATAATTTTCAAAGCATGTTAAAACTCAAGGTAGGAAAGGTTACAACACAGTAATTCCTCCAACTTCTCTTGACACCAAAAGCCCTTGCAGATGTTCCTGAGATGTAAGAGATTAGAAGAGGTGGAGGTTTCACCTGAGATGTCAGAGTGCTCTTGACAGAGGCTATGACAGCACGGGTCCATTTCAGGACCACAGCTGAGGAGGTTGTTCTTGATCAGAATTTGGCAACAGGCCAACCAGTATCACTGGGCCACAGTAAGATCCAGATGAAAAGGACTTTTCAGGCAAGTCATAATGAATCTGTATTTCCTTTCTGTCTCTAGGGGGATTATATCTCAAGTTACTGTATTTTAACAATAATACTGCTACTTGGCAGTTAGTTCACAATAGACTGCAAGCTCAGATACATTTTCTTACTTTGGCGAATACATTCTCATAGTAAAAATTCCAAGGGAAAAAAAGGAAGAAATTACAGTTCTGAGCAAAGTGATTACAGAAAAGATAGACAGGAATTGGACCGTCCAGAGAATGTAATTTAAGCTTTAATGCTCACAGACTATATATTGAAAAATGCCTATGACAGATTATGTTAACCACAACTTGGCTGCTCACGAAGAGCATGGCTGTCTTATCCTCCTGGCCACAGCAGGGTTCTAATCTTTTTCCCACATTAGGATGCCTTGAGAACATCTTGGTAACTGTAAAATGGTGTCTTGGGTTTGGATTTGCTTATCTGATACATTTTTTAAGCATTTTTATTGAAGAAAATTATAAAATTCTCCCTGGGGTCACAAAAGCTAGTTTTATTTGGTTTCCAACATCCTGCTCTGATGTTTTGCAGCTTATGTGACTTCTCCTACCTTAAAATGCATGAAGTTTGCTTAAAAATCTGTCTTTTGCATAGGAAAATGAGGTAGTCTCCATAAGCCTGAAAACCCTTCACCAGGCTTTCTAACTTAAGAGATCCTACTTTGTCACCATAAAAAAACCCCACTGGAACTCTGGATTTTATGCTAAAAAGGTATTTCAAAATTCTTTAAGTTTTCTTACAACTGTGTACAATCCTAAAAAATATCCAGCTAAAATTGTCTTAAATCCAGATGCATTAAACTTTCAAGTAATCTCTTGTTGCACCTTTTTTTAGAGTTATATTTTCTAAATACCAATCCAATCAACTGAAAAACATTTCCTGAACAATCCATCACTTGCTGTTCTGCTTTACCTTAAGTTGATGATACAATGCTGAGCTCCACAATTAAATGCCCAAGAGGAAGTTAAACCGAGCAGGGCTCAAGCAAAGTGTCTGACTTTAATGTGCAGTCACACATGTCCATGGCAATCCCCCACCACCGATGACCAAGGCCATGGTTCAGCCATGGGCGCTGCCTGGACCCAATCTCCCAAAAGACCTTCTGTAAAGCTTTAATATCTCCCTTCTTCAGCAGGTTTTTGAGAAAGCAGTGTTTTATAGTTTTAATAACAGTAGGGGTCAGGTTGTCCGATATTTAGTACTACTGGGTGGCACGTAGGTAAGGTCATTGGAAGTGGAGCAGGTGTTACTGGGGATATGGTGCTTCAGCAGTCAAGGACAGGTGCTTGGCGGGTTTTGGTTGAATTTTCGCATAAGTGGAGAGGTTGCTCTTTCAAATTGTCCAAAATACTGTCTGAAAAATGAATGTTATCAATACCAGCAATGACAAGGTATTTGTCGATATTTGATGAAGCACATTTCTTCATCACAGTTACAAGCAGTCAATGGGATGTAACGCTGTGGAATTTCAGCAAGTGAAAAGGGCATTAAAAGAGAGATGGTTTATGGACAGAATAATAGGAAGTAACTGCAGAATGATCACAAATTGATTCAGCTTATATTGAAAATAAAAGAATAAATAGGAGTAGGATTTTAGCTAAGGATTCAGATTTCAGAAAAGCAAATTTAGACAAGCTAAAGAAACTGATTAGTAAAATCAATGGGACTGAGATGATACAGCAGCTTGAGAAAGGAATTTACTGCCATCTGAAGAGCTGAAAGTAAGAGAAATATTTACTCTCAGCTGGAAAAAAACTTAGAGAAGTGGATGCCACACTTACATAAATAAATATCCACCTTTAAAGGAATATTTCAAAATATATTATACCTATTAAAAGTATACAACCAAAAAGCTTACAAGAAGTAGAAAGGCAAAAAGACAGATATGTAAGTAAAGCTAGATTTTACAGGTTAAGAAATACAGGGGTAAAAAACAGCAACTGACAAAAAGTGGTCTGAGCTGGATCTTGCAATGGATACAAAACCACACAACAATATACGACATAAGGAAACAAGGAAAAAAATTGCCTGCTAGTCCTGATGATTGGGTAACGCATAGATTAAAGATCATATCAAGAATCATGACATCTAACAAAGCCAACATCTATAAGACACCTACTCTTTGAGTACAGCACAGTGCCCAAGGAAGAGCAACCTTTAGGCTATTCTGGGTACTATGCAGTCCCCTGGCAGGCCAAAAAATAGACATATAAAAATAACTTGCACACATTCTTCTCACTAAAGACATGTGCTCCCACCCTGAACACATAAAGGAATATGAGAAACACTGCCTGTCTCACCCCTGAAACTGCCCTGCTGTTCCAGCTTTAGAAAGCAAGAAAAGAAAAATATCAAATCTCAGATCACAATCTCCCTGTCTCCTGGGATAATGTGTTCCAGCCAAACAAACGTGAAAGGACTGTTGCCAAAGTGTGTACCCTTGCCTGCTGCTTCTCCAGGTTGGCTGCAAGTGACCTCACAAGGTACTGAAAACAGAAAACATCACTTGGGTCTGTGCAACTTCCCTCCAGTGAGTAATCCTGCGACTGAAGCATCCCCTGACAATCCACCAGTGTGCATTGCTTAGACAGATGCTGAAAGTAAGCTGAAGAAGTACTACAATACACCCAAAGTTTTTTTTAAAAAAAAACATATTCTGAGAGAGCTGGTAAATTCTGCTTCCCTCCTTAGATAAAACTTCAGTGAGTGCATTCAGTGAGTGCATTCAATGCAAGCTCTCTTTGGTTCCATTTCCAGGAACTGGGAGGGGGGGGGGGCTCCAAGATTTATAAGGTCCCGAGAGTCAGGAAATAAAAAAAAGATTAAGATCTTTCTGATAAAGAAGTCCCTGACTGAGTATGTATTATGGGATCTGACTCCTGGCACAGCAAGTGTTTGTTTCTCTCTTGAGGGTAGGATGAAATGTGGGCAAGACTTTGTTTTCCTGGAGCATCACTAAGAAAAAGCTTCTTAATTGAGCAGGAAAAGAGATTCAAGCCAACGCTTTTCCAGTGACACATAGCTTCCACTGAGTTGAAAACTTCCTTAAGAAAATTCTGGGTTTGATTTACTATTTAATTTAAAATAAAAATAGTAAATTTTATTCTTCTTTTGAAGAAGAATAATTAAATTTTATTCTTCTTCTTCAGAAGACTCAAATTAAATTACTTGCTTGCATGGCTTCAGCATTCATTTCTGTTGGGTTTTTTAGCTGTTCCATACTTCCTAGCTGCTGTTGTTGAACCCATGCTCTCTGCACATACTGCCTAAACTGTATATCTGATGGTACACACACTGTGATAGCACAACCAGAAGCACTCTTTGCCCCAAAATGATTCAGTCCATTTCAGGAATACCTTTGTGATAAACATTTCTATTTCACCTTTTAATACTCTCACAGGTAAAAACCAACCCAAAAATACTGGAAATTCCTTCCAGGTAAAAAAATCCATTTTCCCATCATCTCTACCTTCAGTCAGACAAACAAAAAAAGAAAATGTCTCTCATATTGGCACAAAGGCAGGATTGAAGGCATGTTCATTTTGAGCTTATTTTATTCGTCTATGGAACCACACAAGACCCTCCAGCTTCCTTTACCCAGGGGGGCTTCTCAGTGACCCAGTCAAGCAACATTTACAGCCATTGGGACATCAGGGTCACCCATGACTGGTGGCAGCTGTTGGGAAGTCTGAAAGCATACAAGCTGCTTAACAAAGTATCAGGTAAACAAAAAAAGAGAATTTGCTTGGGACCATGCCAGCAGCCAAAGCTCATCTCCACCCCCTTTGATTAAACTGTCAAAACCTATTCTTCGTAGTGTCCCAATACCATATTGTTTGTCTATGGCTCGGTGACACTGGGAGAAAAGGATTTAGCTGTCTGCAAAACAAACACAGAAACAAAATCACAAAGCAGTGGCAGATGAGACCAAAGGTACAAAACTCCCTTTTCCAATTAACAGCTCTACAGCTCTACAGTGCTCATAAATATGTCCCAGGAACCAGGCTATAAAACAGACACCTATGTTACCAGTGACACCTTGAGTGTAAGAATTACTCCCCTCTTGTCAACAAAAGGGTAAATCTACCCCACTGATGTCCACAGAGGGTTGTTCCTATTTATGCCACTATTCATCAGAAGACAGGATCTTGTTTTGCCCTTGCCATCCTCAGTTCCCTGTCCTTCTCACCAAGCGTACCACAGCTATTCTCACAGACAGAAGTTGTTTTTTTGATGAAAAGAAATTCTGATGACAAGAAATTTAGTTAGAAGTGCCCTTCTGACCCTTGGCATACCCCCACCTTCTCCCCAGCCAAACAAGCACCCTGTTCTTGGGGTTGGAGGACACAGCAGTGCCGCGGGCAGTATCACAGAGCCACTGGGCTCAGGAAAGTGGCTGAAACCGTAGATCAGGCTGGATTAACTGAAACAGAGCCCAGCCAGAACACAAACGCTAAAACTAAGCCTCTAGGAAATGTCATTGGATCTTTAGTTATTAAAGGTGGACAGTGTCTTGATCCCTTGTTGTTCTGAAAAGCAGATGACACACACGTGTGCAGAGATGGCGGATATACCTCTGTGCACAGTTCAGTTGCATTCACAATGAATTTTAAAATGTTGTCATCTACCCACTACCATTCCTCTCCTAGAGCCCCTGATTTTGTCAAGTTATCAGATTTAGAGAGGGCATTTGGCAATTATATTTCAAATTCAATCCTTATTTCTTTTTGAAATTTACAAGCTTACCTTAACAAAAAAATATGCCCTTTAGGGTTTCTTGGCAGAATTAGAAACATAAAAAATTATTTCATAGCTGCAGAAGGCATGCTTTCTGACATAATACCGGTTTATGAAAAGAGATTATTCAAATACAGTAGCAGTCTCTTTCAAAACACTGGAAGGTTACATTCAGGAAAAAAGATCCTAAGACTGCTTAACCCCTCTGTAGTGAAGAGTATCACCACCTCCCTGAAACCCAGTGCTCTCCTCATCCTTTTCAACAGTGTGCAGCTGCAGGGTGGAGGAAGGTGTGAATGAAGAGAGAAGGCAGCAAGAGAAGGAACTGTCTTTCATTTTTACTTTGAACCATGTCCCCCAAAACTTGGCATAGCACAGGATCGTATGGGTCAGTAAAGGAACACAACATACAGGTGGGAGGAAAGTGGAGTATAATTAGCCATGACCTGCAGGCTGATATCAGTTGTTCTTTCCAAGTGATTTCTATATTGCTGTAAAATAAGGGTAGGAGACACTGTGCCCGTGTGGGTCTGCATTAGCTTCAACTCCTTGGAGTGTGAATGACCACACAGACCACAGAGGAAATCAGTGTGCTGGTGGAGAAGAACTCATGTGCCCCAGGCTTGTCTCTCAGATTTGTACCCTATTCACACTTAGCTGTTTTCTGAAACTGCCTATAGAAAATCAAATGTTGCTGTTGCTAAATGAGGTACATGGAGGTACGAGACTCAGCTCTTGCACAGCAGACCTGTAATGATGCACACAAACACTCACAACAATGAAGTGAGCCTCTGAGTGCCCGCAGTCAGCACTACCCACATTTCTGCCAAGCACAATTGCCCCTACATTGCTACCAGGGGAGCAATGCCCTCTCCCACCTCCCTGCAGCTCTGCATCTTGGTGTTGCTCCCTCCATATCCCAGATGTCCACCCCAGCAGAAGAGATGTGTGGCTGTGCATGGGGTGCAAAGGAGGGCCTGTGCTGGCTATACTGGCTGCACCGTGAGCTGGGGTGGGGACGAGGGGTTGGGGAAGGAGAGTAGTGAGAGTCAGAGCCAGGCTGCCTGATGGGATTAGATATCCTCTGGAAAGGATTTCACGTACCCTGGCCATAGGAATGGCACTATAAATTTTGGCAGAGTAATTCAATAAAGACTTTGGTAAGTGATGATTCTGATTAGAAAGTAATTGAGCTAAGAGTATAAAACTGTGAAATGGAGAAAATCACAAAAAATCTCTGGATGCCACAAAACCCACAGAAACACTTGCAGAACAAGAGCCCAAGGTGATCATTATGGTACCAGGGTTAACCCAGGGAGGCTATGTGACACTAGTGCCAAACTGGTACAGCACACCATGAGCAGGATTTGAGTTTTTAAAGCTCTTCGTCAGGTCTGCTTCATTAGTCCATTTAGCAGAGCAAATCAGGCTGGGTATTTTTCAGATTCTTCCATGAAAAAGGGATAATGGGTCCATTTTTCCTCAGTGCCTGTTCTGTTGTTGGAAAACTACAGCATTTAAGGCAATGACATGAAGTCCTATTTAGCAGCAAAATAGAAAAGGTACAGTTTTCTCTTGATCGTGTCCTGAAAAGCTACCTTTTGTTTAAACAAAGCGGACAGTGCTTCCAGGGATGAAAGCCGGCTAAATCATTCTTGTGCTCTGTACGCCCTGTCAGTGGTTTTCTGTGACATCTGTTAATTGGTCCAAAGTTTTCCCCAACTACTGACCTGGGATACATTCAAGCAAATTGGTCTCACCACTCCTGGTTCTGGTATGCAGTATCCTTAAATTAAAGGATGTCTCATTTTGCCCATCAGCTATCATTTTGCAGCCATCTGTGGATTAACCGGTAACAAGATGGAGGAAACAATAGAAGGCATCGCTTTAGGTCTTGGAGAGAATCATAATGGAAGGCATCAAAAGACAGTACTTCAGGCACCCCAGCATTATTTCCCTTCTACAGAACCACAGTTTGTCAACACCTCTGCTTGAGCAAGTGCTGTTTACAGCACATACACAGAAATATTATTTTCTGCATCCCTGTTTTAAAGAAACTTTGACCCTTCTGCAGTCAGCAGCTTCCTGTCCTGGTGTTCACAGCAAAAACATGCTCTTTCCAAGTTTCTTGAGAAGTCTTTATGGCATACTCCAGAGCAGGCAAGCGTAATGCTGATCAGGCAAGCACAATGCTGTCAGTATGGGTGCAAACCAGAGTGGAACAGTAGCAAATGGACCCATTATCATCCTTCAGTCCTTTGCTTCCTTTTACTTAAGTGATGCTTTGTACACGTTAAGTATGAAAATGAAGGACTGCAAACATTCTGATTCAATTTTATTAAGTATTAAGTACATATCTAAGGCAAGCCCTTGGGATGTTAAAACATCTTCAGACAGAGATCCTTTAATAACTGAGAACAGGTTGAAAAAGTCACTAAATGACTGAACTAAAAATTGTATGATTAAAAGGAAAAAGACATAGACTTATGTCTAATTTTAATGAAATCATAGTGCTTCTCATGGCTGTCTCCAAGTTTGAAAAAGCAATGTTTTTCCTCCTGATCATTTCGCTTGTACCACAAAAATGTGACCCCTACTTTGTATGTATGCACTGTTCATGCATAGGCTTCTTCAGCAGCCTTAGTGATATTCACTGTTGTCTTTTATTTCACACTGAGTTTGCAATTAAGGTATGAAGTCTTTTGTGGTGGAACGAGACTTTTAGATAAGTGAAGGACTGTACGAAAAAACATGCTTAACCATGCTGCTCTAAACATTTTATACACATTAAATTTATCATTATTTTTAGTAGACATTGAGGTGATTTTGTATTTATATCTGGGATTTTCAGAAGTATGAGAATAGCACATTTAAATGATAAATAGTTGTGTCAGTTTATCTCATACCTACATTTGCAATTTAAGGTTTTTTTCCTGGGGGAATGAGAGGATTAAAAATATTTTTAATATGATTTTCCTTTATTCTTTTTCTTTTACTTTTAGACCTTCCTGTTGCTATCATCACCTTCCAGATATAAATAGATGCAGCAGTAAACATTACTGACTATATAGTATATCTGGAAGCAAGCAATTAACCAAGGTGTTTTTCTTAATTAGAGATGTAAAAATGATGTGTTTTAAAGTGTGATGCTAGCCATCCATGTGACCTTAGAAAAGCAAATAGCTATCTAAGTCTGCATTTTTGTGAAGTCTTCCAGCAAAATGCATTTCATGGAGTGCCAAGATCAAAGCTTATCTGAAAGCACTTAAGATTACAAAGATGCCAAGTTCATCCACATCTTCCCTAAAGCAGTTTCCACCAAAAAAGCTGGCCTAGCATCCCCCTTTCTTGAGAGTGGAAGTATATCCAGATGATTTATTCCTGGAGTGACAAATATCTCTATAGCTTTAAACAATATCAGGAGATATGAATATCTTGCTGCCAGTCCTGTGGATAGTTTAATAACCCTGTTAATGATGCACTACTGCATGCCAGGAGCTGGTGTTGATTTTGGATGGATAATCTTGGTCTGCAAAGGGAAATGCAAGCTATCTTTCTTAGTGTACAGCAGAAAGATGGTGAACTCAGAGAGAGAACACCAACGCTTCAGACTGGAAATTGAATACATCCAAAGGAAGTTAACGGGGGTGAGTCACCTGGAAGTAGTCAGGGATGTAGACTTAGTCCCTGAATAGTTTCATTATAAACTACTATAACACGATAAAGTTCTACAGCAACCCTGCTTTATGTTCTCTTAAGGCAGCCACTCCTCGATAAAATAACCTTTCTTCCCTGCTCCTGCCCCTCTCATGTCCTCATTCCTATCACTTCCTTTTTTCTTGAAAGCGGTAAATTTTCTTCTCTGATTTGAATGTTGAATTGTTTATCTCTCTACATCTGTTTTTTAAAAAGGAGAATTTGATCTGAGTGCAAACTCCCAGGATGTATATATGTGCTATATGTAATCCCATTGATTACATACATAGGCAGTAAAAAATGAAAACAGTAGGTCTTTTTAGAGTTGAAAATGTGGGAAGAAAAGGTTAGGATGCCTGATAAGAGCTCCCAAAATGCAGCCAAACCAAGTTTTTTATAGGGCTACTTGACGGCAAAGCAACAATAACAAAGCATTTTCACCTGGCACTGAGATATCTGACTGACTGTTACTGAACAGGTTAGGAGAGTTTTTCCTTTCCTGTACTGTAGAACACCAGATTAGATGGCTATTCAGTACTGAAGCTTGTCTTGATCACTGTAGTCATTGACCAAAGTTGTTAACGAAAAATCTGTGTCCTAAAGCATGGGATAGATATTTCCTATTAAATTTTAGCTCAATCATGCAAGTCTGAGGGGAAGTAAAACCCCTTTTGGATGATTAAGGATTACTGTGGCATATGGTTCTGCAACTACCTTGGCAGTGCCTTTTCATACTTCTTCTCAGAAGCAGAGACTGTAACATGGCATTTGAATAGGTTTGGTAATTTATCAAAAACTCTGGCTATAAACCAAGGGATATGGAAGCTTTTGATTTAATATTTTTAAATGTAACTGTAAAAACATTGAAGAGGCTTTTGAGTTTAGGTTGGACTAAAAAGTAGGCACTGACTCTCCCTCCCTCCAAACACAATATAAAATTCAGAATTCACGTAGCGCACTATCCCAACTCCAGTTATGAAACGTAGAAAATGCTTTGGGAAAACTTATAACAAATAGGATAAATAAGGCATGGACCTTCCTCTTGCTGCTCTTTCAAGCCTCTATCGTAGAGTTTGTATCCAGGCTCTCATTTAGGATATAGCTGGTCAACTAAGACACCAAGGTTTTACCACTCTCAAGGTGTCACATCCAAACAGTAGCATGGCCCAGCTTTGGAAGGCTCCTCTTTGCAAATCAGTGCTGTTCGTTATTCCCTTATCATCTGCCCAGCTCAGCATCCACAAATGGCAAATAAATAATGTGACAAAAAGAAGAATTCTGGGACCAAGAAATGCCTTATTTTTCCAGACCTTGTGAGTTTAATCCAACAGTGAGCTCTAAGGCCGCATGATCATTGTTTCCTTGAAATAGCAATGCACAGTTCTTCACTCCCTGCCTGATTCATTGCCCACAAATATAAGTCTGTGTGCAGATTTTGTCATCTGATACATTTATTTTAGCAGTCCATATAATATGAATTGAGTGCTAGAAAATGCATATTTGCTTCACAGCCAAGATGCAACACAAAATATATTTCCAACTCCTTTATTTATTTTATTTCCTGTTTATTGATATATGAAGCCCAATGCTATTACTCTTACTGAAGTCAGTGGGATTACCTGGGCTAAGGAATGCTTTCATTTACACAAGGTTATCAAACCGCACCTTTGCAACCAGACTAAATTTAGGAGGGAGATTTTAGCAGCAGCCAGAAAACAAAGCAAGATATGAAAGATGACAGGAGTGGGTGATGCCGCTTGGCAGCACAGCAGCAGGAGAGGCAGAAAGCAGGGTGACATAGGAGAGTGGAAGGCTTAGACAAAGTTTTAAGAAGCAAAGCCTTGCCAGTGAGTCTCGAGGTGCAGGAAGGACTCCCTTGCTTTCTAAACTCCTTCACAGGGAAGGGTTTAGGTGCGGCTGAATCCTGTCTTAGTCTCGGACTGTGTTAACGGTTTAAATTTAAAGGTATTACAGAGGTATTAAACCACTTTGTCCCACAGATTTTAATGATGGCAAAATGAGAATATTTATATAAAATGAATAATTTATTTTATACAAATGATCAGACAAAAACCTTAATCAGAACTATTTACCACACAATATAAACACTAAACCAATATAAACACTAAAAATCTTCTTCTAGTAGAGTATAACATAGCATAAAGTAGTATAGTGCACTCTAACAGAACAATTATTGAAGTAGTTATAATAAAGCTAGCAAAAATAAATAATTATTAAGTAGAGAACTGATGTAACTCACCTGTACCAACGCTCGTGGGGAGATCTCTTTCTCTCAATCTTGAGGACGAACCTTGGAGGGTGTCCCCAGCCAAGGAAAGAATCTTCACACACCCCTCCCAAGAAGGGTTATGTCAGAAGAACCTGAATGCATGAGAGGGGACTGGACTTCTTATAGTATAAAGTGATTGACTGCTAGTCACACTGTACAGGCCAGTTATCAGCTTATCTGTCAAATCAGACTTCAAAAAAGCAGGGTGTGTATTCAAAGTTTGATGAACCAGGACGGTTTTAGCATAGTGGACACCAAGACAACACCCTGGCTCCAGAAGTTGATCTTGCATGATTACTTGATTAATAGCTTGACTGGATCTTGGATCTGGTTGGGGTGGGACTATCCTGCCACACAGAGGGTGCTAGAGACTGTTGAAAACTTGTTTCCAGGCGTCTACCTAGGGCTCCTCATCACTCAGTCTTTAATGATTAAGAGCTATTCTGGTCCCTTCAACTACCTTTTGCTTCAGTATCCCAGCTGTAAATCATTCATGACAACAGCAGTCAATTTTACCTGATTGCCATGACATTAAATATGTGATGCATTCAAACACTAAGGTGAGCAACCCAAGAAGTCCATGAGGAAAGCTATGTTTCTGCATTTAGTTTAGCGCTTACGCAGGGTGAAAGAAACAACAGGAGAAACATACTAAGACATTTCCTTTGGAAAACAGAGTTGGAGACTACAAAAGTAAATCCGTCATCACAAATACAGACAAGGAGGCAGCTTTGCACACTTGTATTGCCTTGCAGTGTCTTAATTACTGTGGCTGTGGCCTTTCTCTTTAATTTCATGCCATGTTTTGGGCAAAGTATGCATCTATACTTCCATGGTTTCACAGCAATTTAGGAGAATGTTGTGTAAGTCCCAGGAAAACTGATCTTCAAAGGAACCAGCATACCAAGGTTGTCAGAAAAAGTCTTAAAGTATCAGCCAAGGACTACTCAGAGCTTGGGAACAAACCATCTCCCTTTGCAGGGACAGGTTCCCAGGGCACCAGCACAGTCCATCTAGTGAATGGGGCCAAGTGCACATTTGTTCTCTCTGAAGAAAAGTACCTGTCTCAGCAATCAGGAAGGATCTGTTCCAAGATAAGTGTAAAGACACTGTTGGGTTGTGGGGTTTTTGTGTTGGTTTGCTGTTGTTTTTTAAATGCCAGGTATCATTGACAAAATAGTAAATAACAGTAGGAGACTCCTGCTTGACTTTGGTCTTCTCAGATGTCTTTGTTTCAGGAGAGTAGAGGAACCATTTTACCTCCAGGAGCCCTGTGCCCTGGCACATATTGTTCTAGTGAGTGCAGTTTAGTAACTTAGTGATGCAGGACAACTGTTGTGCTTGTTTGAACAAATAAATAGAAAAAAACTTAAAATACTTGCAAGATATTCTTACTAGGGGAATTATTGCATAAAGTAAGGAATTACATCATCCACTAGCAACAAGTAAAAAATTAAATGTAAATATATAGGAAATATCATTTTGAATATATACACATATTTATATTTAACAGGGAAAGTGTTACATATCTAGCAGGGAAATTAAGCTACTTTTTCTCCATTAAGAGAACCAAGCTCAGAGCCTACAGGAAGTTTATTTTGTGTAGAGTTTACATACTGTTAAAATACTGGGAGAATAGAAGAACAGTCAAATTTCACAGGAGGGGTTCTAGCCAGGACGTTGATTATTTGTTTACACTGCATAAGTCTCTATAGTTGAGGCATGCAAATGCTATAAAACTTTCCTAGAGTTTTAAATGCCTTGCTGAATGAAAATGAAAAAAGCAACAGAAAATCAAGCTCAACCTGCAAATGTTTCCCATAAACTTGTTGAGAAAAGCCATTTGCTGGCAATGAAAAAGAAAAATGGTTCTTCCTTGTTTAGGCTATCCAGGGAGAATTCAGTGGTGAAACTGAACTCCAGGTATTCACTTGGGGTACTGATTTAGCACAGAAGTAGGGAGAGAAAATCTTCAAATTGCAAACTATGTTTGAAGTACCTAAAGTGTTGTCTTGATACGTAGGTGACTGACATAGCTGTCACTTTGGTCAGCCAGGAGTGACGAGGGACAATGTCCTTCTCTGACATTGCGATGACAAGGGTCAGGGTGATCACTTGTAGGACAAGGACTGAGAGCCAGGGAGCTTGGGCAATTAGGTTTCCTTCCCAGAGGTGCTGGTATCATCCCTCATTGCACCCACAAAGCAATCTGACTGCAAGGATGCCCAAACTATTAACATTCGGGTAGCTTTTAAAATCTCAGGTTTGCCATCATCCGCTCTCTTGCATTTTATTTCTATTCAATTCAGGTTTTTTTCTTTCTTTCTTAGTCATTTGTTCGTGATTTTCCAATTTCAAACTTAACAAAGACAGGCCAGTTATTCATCAATTTTACCTGATTTATACAAGTGTTCACTGGGAAAGACATAGCTGTAGCCTGATGGAGAAGGTTTGATGAATGAATTGTCAATTCTTTTGGTAAAAACGCCACTGAATCTGAAACAAAAGGAAGGGGAGAACTTTTCCAAAGAAAATTTACCCTTTTTACTTATCTATTTGACTTTCACCAGCATTTATAAAGATCTCTGGCAACATAGGAGGAGGAGAGGTGGTTATGCCTCTGCAGCAGAATGCCCAGATCCATGAGCACCTTTGGATCTGATCTTGCCTTGATCAAACTGATTCCCTTTTAAGGTAAGGGGACAGAATTTTATTTTGTGTTCTATTTTCCTTTTTTCCTTTCCTTATTTTCTGGTGATTTTCCTCCATATGATCTAATCTTTTCCCGCTCCCAAGATGTTTCCTTCTTTCTATGTGTTTCCATCTGCTCCAGCATTATGTACTTACCTATGGCATCTCACAATACCATTTTAAATTGTGGTTTCAGTTCAATAAAATGCTCAAGCGTCGAACTGCTTTCCCATAGAGCAATACCTTAATACACCAATAGCTGAGCACTTGTGTTAGAACTTCCTTCAGTGTACACTAGAAGCCAAACCAATCAACTCAGAAAAGAAATTTTTGTGTGAGCAATAAATTGCTTTTCACCATGCTATTAAAATACAGCTAAAGAGCAGTAGTTAAGAATTGTAATAAAATTACATTTTCCACAGTATTCAGGAGATTTACAACGATAAATTTTAACTCTGAAATTTCAAACTGCCTGAAAGTTTTCCTTAAAAGGCAGAAGACTGTCAGTACCATTGTTTCAGCTTGCAATGGCCAAAATCAGAAAATGTTTCTGAAAGGTAATATGTAATTTATTTTCTTGTATTCTAAAACTCCGGACATTCTCATTTCTATGGAGAGGACTTCCATTAAAAGCCTTCTTTCCTAAATATAAAAATAATACAACTAAGAGCACATAAAAAAAGCAGCTTTGAGTGTTCTTGCTCAGTGGCGAGATACGTGGTTTGTGTTTACTAATATTCTCAGCATGAATTGGCTGGAATCATTTAAAGATGCTGATCAGTGATATACTGTTATCCACTTGGTTTTGGAGGGAATTAGGAGGTTAAAATTAAAATTTTGATGAAATTTAGAATAACAGCAATAATGAAACCAGACGAATCCTACAGTTTTTTATCTCAAACTCACAAATCCACTCTGAAAGAAAATCATTCACAAGGAAATCTTCAGGCAAAGTCACATTGTCTTGGATTTACTCTGTGACGCTGGGAAAAACAATTGTTCTCTGTCTCCAGCACACTTCCTCTCTTTCTAAATTGTCCCTTCTTCGGTCAGTATCTCTTCCTAGATGCCACCCAAATAACATCCTCCATCTTCTTTGGCAACTTCCTTTGTGAAATAGCTCATAAATTATATACTAAATCAAATAGTGCTTAAAGGATTTTGGGCTACACAGGACATGAAATTACCCCCCTCTCACTTGTGTGAGTGCTGCTTAAGAAATCAGTAGCACTCCACCAGAGTGAAATAGATAGCATGGAAGAAGACCTCTACAGTGATCCCCCTTATCCTGCTCTTGCTCTTCATCAGCTTGTGATACAACCCCTGGCCCCAATTTCTCTGCATCTTTAGATACTCTTGAGAGATCTTATTAGCTCTACTTCAAAAGAAATGTAGGAGAGTTGAGTATTTTGGGTAGTTCTTGCTTGATTTATTAAATTGTTCAATTTTTTTCTTACATTGAATTTTTGTTGAAGGGTGCAAAAAAGCATATGCTCTCGTTCACTCCCTATTCCAAGCAGAGCACTGAATTCATTCACAGTCCACTCACTTGAAGCAAAAAGCCAGATTCTTTTTGGAGTTCTTTGTCTTGTTTCAGAGCCAATTGTTTGCTTCTGCCAACTTGTAATTGTGCAGAAAGCTTGACGTCTGTGAGTGTGAAAGGAGGTTTTCTATCATTATATCTAATGGCTGTTCTGGTCTGTTGGTGATTATTCATTTACCTCTGATGTTTGTGGCTCTTGGCAGCATCTCTTGGAAGACTTGCAGCAGTTTGGTGTTATTTCCTATTTGCTGTTCACAGAATCATTTGTTTTCTCTTCCAGGAAAACATCAACATCTTAATGCAATTTACTCTTCTGATTAATGAGAGAATTAAACCCATACGTTTGTCTAGTTTACACTCATTTTATTCAATAAGCTACAGTTGTAGGTATTCAAGAGTATTTGAAATGAAAGCACACCATGAAATTTTAATCCTCGTGTGGAAAAGAAAACATTTTAGCTGATTAGTCTCACTTTTCCCTATCACCTGCTACAGAAAACAGAGATATTAGGGAAAAGAATTTTGCAGTAATCAAGTGAGATTTTGTTTTCATGTGCTCACTGTGACGCATGAGGAGCCAGCTGGCTTTTGTCTAAGGAAGGCAATAGGTCTATCATTGGGGAATATAAATCATGACACCCTCTTTATGAATCCCAAGACTGTGCCCAAAACACCATCATCTACTTCAGAGACCAAAATTCACATTTCCTAATTAGTCCATTTTAAAAGTTCATTTAGTCAAATAGTCATTCTATAAAGGCTGTAGAATTAAATTGTTACTTAGTAAGTGTGAAACAGGTCAGAATCAGTCCTGGCATTTACAGGGCCAGGGCCATGGACATCAGTGGAGAGATATGTATTTACAGAATATACATTTGATCCAATCAGTACTGATGAAAGGTATGAGAAAGGTATTCTAACTGGCATCCTGACATTCCTATGAACTTGGATGATGGTCTGAAGCTATAAGAGGCACCCATCCCCTCACTTTTGGTTTCAGCGGACAGTTTTTCACTTCAAAGCAAGATAATTTCTTTGGGCCCTACAGACAAAGCTTTTTGCTTGAATTTTTAGCAGGAACAACTTAATTGCCTCTCACTGAATAAGTAATGATTCAATACATCTTAATCAAAGTATATGTCCTTCAGGGACTAAAGGTTTTGTGAAATTTCACCTGCAGCCCACTTGTAACATCAGTTTACAGACAAAGTTCCGCACTTGTTGATACCATAAAAAAATGCAGATGCATGTCATCATGTCCCTTATGCTTTCTGTGAAGGACATAGTTACTAGCCCAAACCTCTTTTCTGGTATAAATAGGTATCAAATGTGTAATTTCTCACAGCAGGTGTGCATGGTCTGATATGGTACAGGAATGAGAATGGGTTTACATTGTCTTCCTATACAATTTACATAGAGCTTGGCATCTTTGGTCCCATTTTTCCATGACAATGGAAATACCCATTCAAGGGCAAACTCTAGAGCAAAGTTTTTTAGAAGACAGTTGTTGAAAGGTAATTCAGTTTTCTATTTTTGTTTGTTTTGCTAGGAGTCATTTCATCATGTAAAATGTCCCCCAGGACTGATTCTGTGGGTATGAATAAGAGGCTTAAAAAGACACGCAAGTGAGTAATCTGTAACTTGCCTTCCCTTAGTTTTACCACTGCTAGTGGGCCTCATATGGGTCTTGCTGATATTTGATGTAAGGTTCTGGTAACTGTGAGTAGATTTTCCTAAGAGGCTAGATAATTTCATGCAATCATTAACCACCTCTTGCTGCTTGGCATGCTGAAATAATAAGGGTAATCGAATATCATGCTTCTGGGTATACATTAATTGCCTGCAGGGCTCTGGAAGGATATTTCCTCCCTGTACACAACGTAGCATAATTGGATAGGTAATAGGCATTATGAGAGCCTTCCACCTTACTCAAGAATATCATGCAGAAGGCAAAATGTCAAGTTAGATGAACAAATGATTTAATCCAGTATGGCAATCCCTCTGCTACTACAGTGCCTTGGTGAGTAACTGGTTGGATTGCAGATAGGCACCTGCCATTGTGTAATGAGGTCCTGAATATCCTGGGTCACTATTTTTAACCTGAAATGCCAGCAAAAGCCCCAAACTTCTCAAAATCCTCATTTCTATGGCAACCTCCATATAAAGTATTGCTCAGTTGTGAATTAAAATGTATTTATGCTTAAATGAGATCTAGGAGTAACTATTCCTGGTTTTATAAGCACACCATCCCCTGAATCCCTTTAATCTTCTCTGTGTGCTGTTGAATATCAGGTAATGGAGAGGCACAGTGTGAGATCAATTAGTTTTAAATCTTATCAGTGTAATTGGGCAGGATGAGCAGTATTAGCTTGCCAAATAGGACTCAACACTTTGAAGTTATTTACTCGTTTTTATATTCTTCCAAATGCAATTAATTGCATAACCATTAGAAACTATTATTAATTAATTAATGGGGTTCCAACATAATTGTATGTGATAGACATCCCCAAATGAGTGCTTCAAGATGACTGAAAGGTAGGGAAGGGGATTGCCACCGTGAATACCAAATCTCCTTGGCAGACTGACTCACCTATAAATCATGTTCAGGAACGATTAGAAAAATGGCCCATGCTATAGATAACTCTAGAGCATGCACTGCCACACACATAGCCTCAGCATGGAGATGCAGTGTGTCATTAAATCAGAATAACCTTGGTGAAAACAGGACTTTCAAAAAGCTATCTATAAAGAATGACCTTAGTACTTTCATCAGCCTTAAACAGCATTTCACCAACAAATTTCTGTCCTTCAAACTCTTTTGTACTAGCTAAACATTCTTCAGTACAATTTCAGCTAACTGGGGCCAAAAACTTTCCATGTAACAAGCCATTGCCTCTGAGGTTGTTCACCCAGGACCCCTGCCCGTGCTTGTCAACACATTGCTGCTCTGTTTTCTTCACCACCAGAATAGCCTCCTTCCAGGAAAAGTAAGGATATTGAAGGTGTGCTCTAGGCTGCTGTGCTGGCTGTCCTGTTTTCTTGCAGGCAGCAATGTGGAAGCCACACAAAATTATGCCATTGACCATCCATTTGCTGAATTAAAGTCCAAGAGCACAGTTGCTATTCTGCCATTAGAAGTGCCATCGTTTATAGCAGCTGTAAACCCCGGAAAGCCTGTGCTTATCTCAGGTCCTGAACTGCCTTACTAGCTAGAGCAAGCTGTTATGATCCTAACCAGTTTCCTGACAAGTGCCCACTGCACATTAGCAGGGTACTGCTGTTATGATCAACAGTTTCTGGAGCAAGCATTCATTCGACATTCATGAGTTGGGCTGTCTAGAGAGCCTGCGTTTCAGTAGCATGAGTAGGTGAATCAGGGTCCATCAACAGCCATTGTTTTTTTGCAAGGACACTGAGCACACCTGAGACTCAGAAAGTGTATCCTAGCTAAGAAAACTCAGCAGAAACTAGAAATTTGTGGGGTTTGATCAAAATAAAAGCTACAGGGTGAGACAGGTAGATCAGATACCTTTCAAGTGATACCTGTAATACAAATAGGTTTAAAACAGATAAAGGATGAAATGAAGTGAAATTTATTTTCAGAAAATTATAGTAGTTGAATATTCATCTTCGTTACACTTTTAAGAGAAGGTCCCCTGCTGTTTCTGCTGCATTCTGCTTTGCTTCTGTCCTTCACTATGGGACAGTGTTGTTATACACAATTAAACACATTTCCAATTTGTGCTCCTGAGACTGTGGCAGCTGTACCTCAACAGAGGGTGAAGACAGACCAGATGGATAGAAGGTGAAGTGCTGTCAATCCTTTGAGATTGAAGGTGCCACAGAAATGCAAACAGAACCTATAGTTTATAAGAGAAAATAATGTCCTGGCAGACTGATGAAAGACTAACTCAGAAACCCTTCATCCTCCCAAAACTGATGGCTAAGATTGATACAGCTGCACAGTCAAGTGCTTAATTTTTTTTTCCTTTTTTTTTTTTTTTAACGAGAAACCAGACCAATCTAATCTGAATGAGGAAAGTCACCTTCACTGGTGCTCCATTTCATTTTCCTCAAGCAATAGAAATGAAAATGAAAATTCCATTTTAAAAACATGAAAAGAGGAATATTCTCATGAAGGTAGAAAAATCTTCAACAGCCTCACAAGACAAACTCTTTAAAACTGTCACTCACATGAAGTGAGAAAAGTGAAGCCATACAAGGCAGGATGCTCAAAGCCTATGTGGGTGCTGCTTTTTTTTTCATCAAAGACCAATAAAAACTGCCATGACTTAAAAATTCAAGAAATGCATAGCAAGGGAACTCGTGAGAAGGGAAGCAGAGAGGGAAGAGAGAAATGAAGGCAAGTTAATTTGGAAGGCACTTTCAGAAAAGAATAAGAACGCTGTTCTTCTGGAACTCCCAGTTCTCCATGTTAGTCAGTAACAAAATGTGCTGAAGTGTAGATCAACATAATTCATAATACTTTCGGCAATGCACTGCTATTAACGTTATTCTTTACTTCTTGTTTTTTACACTGTGTCTATTTCACATGCACGTGTTCCTACTCCTTATAGGCCAGATGTTGCATAGTCGAAGCAGTGCAAAGTCCTGAAACTTTTAACATGAACCAAAAAGCAGGATATCCATGTGTCAATCTTTATGATCCTGAGGAAAGCAAGCAAGCACCTGGGGCGGTAGGAATCCCCTGATCCCAGCGGTAAAAAATTCACCTCACCAGGTCTAGCCCATCCAAAAGCAATGAATTGTGTGTGTACTTGCTCCCCTGTCAGGTTTACAGATCTGCCCTTTGTGTATGTGTTACAGCAAAGATTTCCAGTCAGCCAATTTGACATTTTTCTATGAATTGACTATGAAATGAAACAGATAAAGGGCAGTATGCCAAGGAAAGACCAATTCAATTGTAGCAAATATTGACTGAAACAGAATATTTCAGATTATGAGGGGCTCACTTGGATTTTTCCATAAGCACCTGAGACATATTCAGCATTTGCATTCCCAGCATTCCCACCTGCTTTACAGCCACACGTCCAGATGCAGCAGGAAGAGGAGCTTATTGCACTGTCTGCTCTCTAGATAGCTGAAAAAACTGCTGTTGCCCAAAGCCATACAAGGAAATTTGTGTTTCTACATGTTCAGGTTTTTTTCCCAGTTACAGAGAAGTAAAAGAAACAATAGAAATAAATCCTGCATTGATGAGGTCAGTGATCTGAACTATCCAGGGAGAGAGGATGAACAAGGATGGAGGAAGCCTGCTCTCAACACTACTAGGTGTCACGAGGACACATAGCACTCGCACTGTCTGCACTGTCAAGTGAGATCAAGACAAAGGTGCTTTTAGGTGGGGCTCTCAGGAACTTGCCCCTTCCACAACAAAATGTTTTCCCTGCAAAATGTTGAAAGAGCTCCCTGGGGTCTCTTTCCAGATGTCCCATTTAGAGGGTTAATCACAGAAATTATGTGATACATGTAGGGGAGGTTTACCATTACTCCATTTCACAGTAGCTTACAGATATTATAATATGAAATACTACGATAAGAGAATGCATTTTTCCCTTGGGAGTATCTTGCAGGGAAGTAGAAGGGAATATAATTTAAGGAAATTTGCCAGTTACGGTATGGCTACTTGCAGGGTAAATGCCTGCTCTTCACCAGGTGCAAAAGTATTATGATATAGTATAGAAGGACAGGCACATGGCAAAGGCAAACTGTAATCACCACAGAAGGTATTCTTAAAAAAAGGATCTTTTATGGATTTTCCCTATGCCATATATGTTTTTCAGTCAGCAAGACACAGAACAACACAAACCCCCAAAAAACAGCAATTTCTGTTAGGGCCTGTTTATGGACAGCAGATTTTGACGAGTATGTGGGTGACAGACTTTTGTATTAGGATCCCATAAACATCAGGATCTGTAAATCTAGAACCCTTTTACCCCACTTTCTTGGGGATGCTGGGAACATTTTGACAGAGTTGCTAAGCCACTCGCACACATCTGGGTATTCCCATAGTTTCTTCCCCGATGTGTTTTGCCTCGCTTTCCAGGTCTCTCATTTACTTTTCAGTCTGGTTTCTCCAGCTATCCCATTTTTATACTATTAAATAGCAGTTTTTCTTTGCATTTCTCTTCGCCTGCCTGCCCAGACAGGCAGTGGGCAAGCATGGCAGGCAGGCAGGAGGCCTGGGCTCTCCACTGCCCTCTGACACATGTTGGCAGGTGCCTGAGCAGGATCTCATCACAATATTCCAGACACATTTTGTGACAACTCTCAAAACCTTGCTCATATAAGGAGGTTACTGTGGCTTTTTTTTTTAATGCATGAGTCTGTCTCTGGTTTTGTGCCTGACTGCAACAGCTGACAGTTCTATAAACTCTGCCGAAGGCTAATCTCCGCAAGCGGCGGCAGGGGCTTGCTGCAGTGAGCCAGGGGCTCCCTACGATGGCTTTGCTCTGGTTCTCTCTCTTTTGCTCTCCCTGAAGGGAAGAGGTGCCCCAGGCAAGGAGTCTGGACTATCAGCGCCCACATCACCTCTGCAATGAGCTCTCACCAGCTTGGGCCCAAGGTACTTAAAAATCGTCTGTAGCTCTGAGGTGAGAGGCTGGTCTCTGCTGTAAGGCTGCTCTCAAATCTTCACGTCTCGCACACAGGAACTACCCAGCAGGAGGCCATGGTCTGTCTGTGCACAATGGAGCTCTCCCAGATTGCAATGAACTCCCACAGCAACTGAAAAATCATCCCTCACCTTGATATTCACTTTCAGGTCATGATTTCATATGTCCTGTTTTTCATGAATATATTTCCTGGGGGACTTCAGCCTAGTTCAGAATTCCTCCACAGCGGGACAAGCTGTTTGAGGGTGGCTGGTGAAGAGTGTTGGAACGGCTGCAAAGGCACATGTCCTTTCTCTTGCCCTTTCTCTTTCCCCCCAGTATCTACCATTGTTAGAAAACCACCAGTAAACTGGTGTTTCTATGCCTGATCTCCAACTTAAAATATAGTTTTTCCATTTAATTTTTTGTTTGTCGACAATTTGGTTTGGTCATTTGGGAAAAAATAAAAAAAAACCAGGAAAATCAAATTCTTTAAATTATAAACCTATAGTGTTTCTCCATTCTGAATTACAGCTTTTGCTGGCAGTACTTGGGTATCTTATATGGGCTAAGAATGGGAAAAAAGGAAATATTTCTCATGTGATGAGGCAGCACCCAACCTTTCCTCTTCTGGTTTTTTCACTAGCGAATTTTCCCAAGTTGTTGAATAAAACAGGGATTGCACACACAAGCTTTTTTTTTGCCTCTCACAACAGATGACAGCCTCAGGAGGAGCTGAGATCCAAAATCCCCCTTAGGTTCTGGGGTGACAGCAGTGCCAGTATGGAGTACTATCACATGCTGTATACATTAGTCACCAGGGACGGGATTTACAATGTTGCAGATTCCTTAGAGAGTTCAGGCTTCAGAGGAAAAGTATCACTTACTGGTTGTGGGTATCTTAAATGCTGATGTGAACTTATAGTAACACTTCTCTCAATTTTTTCTGAAATACCAGACATTATTGTAATCTCTTTGGCATAATAACCCTCTTTGGTTATTTTATATATATTTTATATATATTATTCAATGTTTGCTTTGGAAATGAGCGTAAAATATGCAAGTTCCTTTACCAACAAGTTCCAGGTTAGGCTGCAGCGTGATGGGATCAAGTCACCCCATTTCCCCCCAGCCGCAGCTGTGCCAGTGTGCTGAACAGAATTCAAGTTTCATTGGGCCTGAGAGAGGGAAAGCACAACAGAGATGTTCATGGTAGGAACTGGAGACCAGGATACTCATGGTTGACAAGGAGCCTGGTGGTGTCCTTCCTGCTCTCCAGAATGTTTCTGCTTTGTTGAGGCTCTTTAACACAAATTTCCTTCACTTACTATATGGTTCAGTGTCTAGGGCCACATCCTTGAAACATTTTGGGCAGAAGAGTGACCTAGAAGCCTGGGGTCCCATTTTCTAGGCCAGTATTTTAAGCCCTATATAATTACAATGAGCATTACAAACTATAACTCCTGCCCCACTACCCTGAAAAACAAGGGTGAGTCAGCAACTTCATTATAAAGGAGAGGTGTCTCCTCCAGGGAGACACCTATGCCCTATATCCCAGGCAGGTTGAGGTGCTTATCAGAACTTCTCTGGTAAGCGGGGCAGGCATCACATTTGCCTCTGATCTCTCATTTTCTATTACGTATCTCCAGGTGACTCCTTAGTCATTATGAAGGTAGTATATGGGAGCTGGGACACCCAAGAATATTATAGCCTCATCTGGTCCCCAAAATCCCTAAAACTTATGTAGTTTGATCAAGTTTTTAGCTGCTAATCAAAAAACCTTATTAAGCCATTTCTTGCTGTCTGCTTTGCAGCTGGGCTATTACAACTGCAGGTCACATACTCAGAAATAAACCTCTGGGGAAAGGGATGGGGATTGGGACAAGGACCTTAAGAAGCATTTGTCATAAACATGACCCTTATTCCTTTAAGTTATCCTCCATTACTTCTAGGTCTTTTATCTGTGTATATGTGCATCAGGATTTTTACAAATAAAATAAAATTCAGCAGAATTACATTAGTGCAAGCACCAGAGGAGACATGCAGGCAATGCTAATGTGATGATTGCTTTCACTTGGTTGATTAATCACCCAGAAGTAGCATTCAATGCCTGCAGGATTTTTGCATCTCCAGGCCTCAGTGAGATGGCCAGATGAGTGTAGTTGCTTATTTCCCTCTTTGTGTTGGTGGCCCCTGTTATTTGGCAGTGAACAAATGGAAATCAAAGGTAAGCAAGAGTTAAAAGAATGAAAGCATCCAGACTTCATTTAACAACTTAATAAACCAGAAGGTTTTTGAGGCAGCAGATAACAAAGAGGGATAAAGGGAAAAAGTTTGTCTCAAGGAAAGCAGAAGTTTAGAAGCGACATTTTGAACCTCTACACCTAAATGAAGGCTTGGAAAAGGCTTTAAAACAGAACAAAATTTGTTTAGCTCCACAGGAATGCTGTTGAAGCCCTCATGCTCAGCAAAGCATTTGCAGGTGCGCTACTGTTTAGCTTTGGGCTCAGGCTTTGTTTATTCCCAATGGAGTTCATCAAGTGCTTAATATTCTGTTACGTGTGTGCTTAATAGAGCATGTGTTCTCTAACAGAGAAGGTAGACAACAGATTAATTACACTCTGACTCTTCCAGTACAAAAACTTAGGGATATGAAATGCACTGCAAAACAAACAAAACAATGTGGTTATTCCTCCAGCAGATAGCAGACTTGTGGAATTTCTTGCCAGAGGCTACTGTGAATGCTTGAAGCTTATACCTTCAAGAGATAGGTAGCACAAGCACTTGAATAGGCATGTATTGTAGATTACTGAACAGGGAAATTACACGAGCTTGGAAAATCCCTGGAGCTACAAATGGCCGGAGAGTGGGGACAGCACAGTACTCTTGATATTTGCCCTGGTCTCACTCTGCCCATGGCTTTTGCTGTCATCCACCATCCAAGTGGGGTATTGGGCTGAAGGAACCTCAGTGAGACCTCATGCCACCACTCTGTTAGTAGACCATTCTGTGCAGCTATGGCCTATGATAGAACAATGTTACTAGCCTCACTTTAGAAGGACTGATGGAAAAATCATGCTCACCTGTAGTAACCAGATTCTTCAGTAGGGAGATTTCTATCTATTTGCTATGATTTCTGCACATCTCTTGGAGATGATTCACAGCCATCCAGGACTGTCACATGGTTTTGTGCTTCTCCCCACTGAGTTAAAGAACTATGAAGAAACATGTGAAAAGAAGAAGCTGTGGCACTGAAGCAGGTACAGTGTTGATTTGGTTTTTGGCAAGTGTAGAATGAGCAGTTACTAAGATATAGAAGCCCACAGAGAACAAAAATTCCACAAGTCAAAGAATCTTCCTCAAAATTTCTATAGTATTTGACTCTTTTAAATGGGAGGAGCAACAGAGGCAGAAAGCATGCAGAAAAGTACAACAGTAAATGTGTACAGACTAGAGAAAAATCACACTCATGCATAACACAACAGAAATATTACTAAAAACTGCAGACTCTCCCCAAGACACTGCAGAGCTCCTTTGCATTTCCAGCCACTATGTTTCTGACACATACACCCTCATTCTTTTAATGTGCAGTCTTGAAAACTCTGATCTTTGATACTTTTGCTCTTCATTTTATTTGTTTTCCAAGGAGGCATGTGGCACATGAACATAGATGCTCAGACAACTCTGATGGTGTGCACAACACAGTTGTCAGATATTGTTTGTGTAAAGAAATTCCAACAGCTATTCTAATCCAATTGCTTGAAAAACAAAGTGATTTCACTTTACCACCTTGCACAGCTTCTTTGAGTCACAGAGTCATGTAACAAAAAAGTGTCCTTATTCTTTTCTAATGGCTCACAATTTGTGGCATTTGCTGGGGACATTTTAGTTGCAGTAAAGAACCAATTTAGAACGTGTCTCATCAAAAATCATGGTGGAGAATGCAGCCAAGTACTTAGGCACCAAGTGTAAAGTTTTCAACTTGAAATCCCTGGGACTATTCTGGTACTTAAATTTCCAGAAGCTGTGTGTGTTTCGTTAGATCAATCTAAAGGAAGTGTGCCCTGAGCAGAGCCTTTCAGAGCACAGGAGGAGAATCAGCCGATCATCTGCCCAAGTCTACTGCTAAAAAAATGGAGGAAAGGTACACTGATGTGCATAAGCACATTTTCTGTTTGACTTTAACAAGTTTTTCCAAATCATTTTCTCTCCTGCCTTGTCAAATGAAAAGCAGGTAACAACAGGATAAACATTCTGGTAACTACTGCATTCCTCATCAATGCCCATTTTACAGGTGTGGGGGGTTTAAAAAAATTTTAAGGCAGTGAACCTTGGATCTTCAGAGCAACACAAAAACGTAACAGGTTAAGAAACGGTTTCAAACCTAGCTATCTTTTATATTATCTGTGATATCCAAGAATATATTCTAGTCAGGAACATAAGGCAGTAGTTTAGTAAAAAGAAGATAACTGCACATTCTAAGTTTAGTAATACCCCAATAAACCTGACTTAAAAGCACAGAAATTACCCTATAGATATCATTTACATCAATTTCCTGATATGATTCTTTGGGGGGTTGGATTTTTTTTCTTTTTAAATCAGAGTGCCACTGAAAGACACCTTGAAATTACAGCTGTTCAGGAAAGCAAAATAAAACCATGTTTATAGCTAAAATTAAGTTATTGATTTCAGCTCCATAAGCAGAAATACACAAATGGCAGAGCTCAGCATTTTCTAAAGTGTACTCAAGTCATGTTCCCAGCAATCAAGAGAGACCTAATCAAATTTTTTCCTCTCAAAAATAATGATCTTGGCAGATTTTGTTAAATAGCTTGCCAGGTCTTGCTGTTCCCAAGGGTGTTGCGTGCTTTTGGTGATTGCTGGGTGCTGAGATGTATTTGTGCCTCACTGCTGCATTTCCTCAGTCCCTGTGCTTGTGTCTGCTAACTGCTGAATGAGGTATTTCTAAGTGCACTGAAATAAGAGTGACGATGTGACTGGGGCTGTTGTTCCACTGCCCACGGGGAGTAGGCTTTGCTTACACCTCATCCCTGAGCCTCTCCCCCGGTTCATGGCTATTTCCCAGCCATTCTTGGTTCACACAGCTCTCACTGCACTGTCTCTCCTCCCTGTCCTCAGCCTGTGCTGCCAGCCCTCACTTTCAGGAAGGCAGGCCACCTGCCCACTTGCTCTGCCTTATCGCAGTAGACCCCTCCTTTCCTCAGTTCACATATTTTCCTACTCCTGATTCCACACCTTCTTCTGATGGTCTAGTATATCTAGTTATTGCCCTACAAAACATTTTGCTCCAAAATAATGCATTTATTTTACCATTTAGGAAGAGCGGAAGACATAAATTTTAGTTGCCTATAGTTGGGTACCTAAATAAAGCAATATTTAAAAACCAAAAAAAAACAAACAAAAAACCCCCCAATACAACAACAAACGAAACCAAAAACAAACAAGCAAAAAAACCCCTAAACCCACCCCACAAATGAGATCTTCTGTGACGCTAGGAATACCCTATCATGACTGCTTTCATTATTCTTTTGAAGGGGGCACTTGGATGGAAAGTGCCACATAAGGCACCAAGAAAAGTACACTAAGTCTGACTAAAGATGATATGCATCCCTATTCCAAGTGAGTAAGATATCTCAGGTGGGAAGGAGGCATGATCAGAGTCCCAGTTCTTATTGCTAGACTGTGTGTTGCCCGTGAGTGCCATCGAACTGCAATACTCACACATGTGCCAGGAAAGTATACTGGGGGAATGGACAAATAACTCTCAGTGAAATTTAAGATCATCATTTAAACCATATTAACATGGAATTCCAAAGTACATGAAATATAGCCTGATCAAGAGCTTACAGGCACCCCCACAGCCACTGTGAGTGGAGGTGCTGGGAAAACCAGTTGGAAAGCTGTTGTCCATTTAGTCACTGTTACGGGACTGAGGTTAAGCATCCTTTGTGTCATGTTAAGAAACAGAATAACTCAAATATAGGCATTAACTAATTCATTTCACCTGTTGAGTCTACCTGGTGTCAGGGCCACTGCTACTCTGTTATGATTTCCCATTCTGGCACTCTGGTTGTAAGCACAGGTGTTGGGAGGGTAAAAGACCTCTAAGAGGCTTTCCTGTTTCAGCAGGACTGATGTGAAGAGAAAGACTCCAACAAGACGTGTGCTTGTTTAGACTTCCATCTGAAGCTATAATTTAAGCATAATTTAAATGGTGCCCTTCCCATTAGATCTTATAAAGCATAGCCTTATCGATCCTCTTTCAGAACCACACATCTCTAAGCAAGGGATTTATGTGACTGCCAAACCACAGGGCACCAGCCACCACTTTTGTGCTCATGAAGCTTCAGCAAATTAAGTACACTCCATGAGTAAGCCCAAGAGAGGGTATCCAACTGGTCTGTGTTCTTGAGAGCTTTACCCTTCCCCATGTCTTTCCTTATGCAGCTAAATGTTCGAAGTGTATTTTAAGCCTATATAATTTGGTACCCCTTTAACTGATTAGGGAACTTTAAATGCCAGCTATACTTTTATCTAACATATTGATTATATTTTCAAGTGAGTCGTAATATTTGCTATCCCAATGCAAAATATTTTTGCCTTTGACATTAGCTAGGATCACGCTTTTTATATTTTTGCCTTTCTCCAAATACTATCTTTATATTAATTTCTTAACCTCTGTGTTTATGTATTTTATTGAATTTTTGAAGATTGGATTAGTTTTTAGCATCCGATTTGTTGCAGTGACTCTGGGCTGGCTGCCCAACCTAACCATGGCTGCTACCCTTGGATGATGGCCTGACCGTTAATTATTTCCCTGCTGAAACTGCATTACCACAAAATAAATTTTGTTATAATGGCATTAAGCAAAGACCACAGAAACCTGCCCAGCATTTTAAATTTCTTCTTGGCAGCTGCTTTATGCTTTTTTGTCACATCATCTAAATCAAGAATGAGATATCATTTAATATTTCATCAGCTCATGAATAAACAGGCCTTCTATTTTCCTTGATGTAAATTTAACAACATCAGCATTGAAGTAATTATCAAATCACAGACATTATGCTGCAATCTTTATAAATTCAATCTCCCAAATAAGACAACACATTTAAGCATAAAAAGATTGAATCATATTGGGCTAAGTTAGTTACAAATCCTAGTTTACTGGGTATAACAGTTCTTACTTCATAAGACAATATGTAAAAAGGGTTTAATAAAATAATCATTACTCATCCTTACAAATGCAGCAATTTTTAGCCAAAACTGTTTATAAACCAGCTAAGACTGGAATGAAGGAGCTTGAGGTGAAAGGGGGCAGCAAGAGGAAAAAAAATCTAATTAAGAATGAACGCTCCACAGGTTCACCGTTTGCACAACTGAAGTGCCAAAACATGTATTTCAGTTGCTTATATCACAACCATGCAATTATGCTAATATATGATAATGTCACTGCCCTTGAAAATATTGCTTTCCTCCATTAATTTAGGAAGGAGATCAATTATGAAGTCATGTGGTTTGGTCTTGCTGTTCGTAATGTTACTCTGTTGCTAAGAATTAGAAAAAGGATTTATTTCGTTCTACTTCCACCATTCCAAAAGTCTGCTCCCTCACAGCAGCCCCTTTCCCTTTAAGCTATAGTCATGTGGCAAATAAAACACAATTTTTTTCTAGCAGAATGTTTTTAAAGAAATAACTGGTGATTTACCACTGAGAATGTAAACAGAGATGGAGACAGTCAGCTATATCCTATCCTTTGCTATGTTAATCCAATTCCATTTTAGCTAAGGGCAGCCTGATGTTCATTATCCTTCAAAAAGGTAGCTTTTGCTTACCAAATATATGCTTTTCCAGTAGTTATTATCCTTCTCAATATTTCTTCATTGTTTTCTGCTGCACAGTGTGTTTTTTATAAGAATAATTCTTTTATAACTTCATCATTGGTTTGAAACATCTCACTGCAATTTAATGATGAAGAACAAAAGGAGCAACAGGGTAACACAATAATGGCAAATGTCTTTGGCTACTTAAAATCAATTTTTTTTTTCTCAATTACAGACCAGCCAAGTCAGTGGAGTTTATAAATTAGAGCTCAAAAAGGCCATCAAGATAGGTAATGGAGTAAGTTTGACTTCTTGCATTCTTGTTTTAAGTAGGAATTTTATTACCCACTCCTGCACAACCTACAGCCTATCTTTTTCCTTTGCAATTACCCAAGCAGGCTTGACTGGCAGTCTCAAATTTTAATTCCACCCCAGAGCAGAAACACTATTTTGCACGTGGTTTTGTGCAGCACACACAACTGAGTTGCCAGGTGTGAGATTTTCCAGCTACTTTGGAGTACAGCCTGGTATCAAACCTGCAGCCAGAGCCTCACTGTGCTTGATGCTGTACAGAGAGGGAAGACCATAAACTTACAACCTAAGCAAGTGCCACAGGGACCAAAGTTCAAAGTGGGAAATAGCAAGTAAGGAGTGAGGCAGAAAGGAAGGTATTCAACAGTCACACCAGCCAGACCAGTTCCCTTTCACCAGGTTGCATTACCTACCTAAAAATGTTGTGGAAGGTTGTCACTAGTACTTTTCTGAAGTCAAAAGGAAAAGTATTGACAATACTATACCACTTAAATCCTGATCCATCCCTCAAGGGGCTGTGCTTGTTACAAAATCACTTGTAAGAGCTAGAATTGCTTAGCTCCTTCATGTACTCGGCCCTGGAAAAGAACATATACTACTATTTGGCCTAATAATGACATTGATATACTCCAAGTACCTGGATTTATAAATGTTCCTATCTCATTCAGCAAATTCTACTTTCTTCTTTAATTTAATGGAGGTAAAAACAGAGCAGAGAATACTGATGCCCAGAAAATCAGAAAACCATTTGCCCCAACTGATGCTCTTCAGTGATGAGTTATCAAAATATTTCTACCTAATTTCCATTATTGTTTGTGTATTAGTTTGACTTCTTGGGCCCACTCCAAAATAACCATTCCTGTCTATCTGTTTCTAATTCTTTCTATAGGAGCTGCTCTTCTCTAAATTTTGTAGCGCTTTATTACTAAAGTAGCAAGGAAATATACAAGTATATAAACAACAGCCTGTCTTCATCCTTTCATCCAAATTACGTCAAGAGGCTAGACTGTGAAAAGAGCTAATGATCCAATCAGCATAAGAACACATTACAAATTGGAATTCTAATAGATAATCTCTAGAAGCAGATTTATTCTGAAGTTATACATTTGGAGAAATTGGATATTTTTATATGATTGCTTTTGCTGTTGCTTTAGTCTCTTGCAATGATCCCTTTAGCATTTAAGTTTCTAGTTGCATTCAACAGAAAAAGGGTTGAATGAACATTGCTCGACAGAGCAGCCTCCAATGGGGAAGGCAGGACGGTGGCAGTGAGGAAAAAAAAGAATGTTACAAATAAATACCAAGGGACTGCAAGCCCCTGAGATCCCCCAGGATCTTTTTGCATTCTATGTTAACATGATGCTATCAAGTTGCTTTTATGCAGTTCATCAGGCAATGTAATCTGTATACGGTATGTGCTCCCAAGCAGTTCAGCATACAAGCAAACTGAAGTGACAATAAGCAATGAATCAACAACCTTTTGCTGAAATGACAATAAACAATGAATTAGCAGCCCCTTGCTAGGGCTTCCTTGAATTTGTGACTCCTGTATCATTTGAATTTCTGCCCTACAAATGAAGCACCAGTCTGCTTTCATTGCCGATAAAATCAAAACTACGAAATAGTAAGTACAGCCACTCTATTGGCTTAGTCATATACTTACTTGTTTGTGTCATGTTATGCACTGTTCAGTCTCAAGAGCCCTAAAAAGAAATATAGTTAGCTGTGAAACAAGAACCAAATCCACCAGTACTTATCCCAACATTTATTACAAGTTGCATCTGGTAGAAGGGTCTGTCTGTCAAGAGACGCTTGGAAACACATTTGAAGCTTGGCGTTTCAAACATATCTCAACAGAAATGTAAAACTTAAGCAAGTTGTACTCATTATGCCATTCTGCTCCTCTCAGGGCTTGATTTTGAGAGGCACACAGTAGCAAAACCTCACCATTTTTGCTTTAAACTTAGTCCAAATGAGCTAACTCCTGGGCAGGCAGCCGCAGCTCTGCACATTTGCACATGAGCCCAAGAGCCAGATAGCATCACTAACACACTTGCCCTGCTCTCTGCATGGGGCTAGGAGAAGAAGCACATTTTTCTGTCTTTGGAGATACCAGAGGTACCATATCATCCACACACTTTTGCTGTGTTGTTTATTTGAGATTTCCCACCAAAACTGACACAACACAGCAGACAAGACATCGCTGCGACCCTTAAAGAGGCTGGTCCCAGTTCTGTGTAAAAATGTAAGTCATGACCCTTTTTGCTACTTATGAAAATGGGAGACAAAGACATATGACAAAATGGGCTGCTGGAATTGTCATTACGTCTTTATTTAAGAGAACTTTTCTCATCCATTTTCTAAACAGGCAGCATTATTTCAAAAAAACAGAAACAAAGTCACAACCAAAACCACACATGAAGAATAACTTAAACCATTTTTTTTCTTTTGAAGATGAATGAAGTATAGGATAAATAAAATGTATTACATTATTTTGGAGTTTCTCCATAAGCAGTTCATATCTAATAGCTTCTCCATTAAGTATTCAGAAAATCAATATATATCAGCTAAACTACTCTGGCACTGACTGCATCTTTAGAGGAACAAGTTGGCTGGAAAAAAAATGAGATTTCACTGAAGAATAAACCCATAGAAATTAGGTTTCTTAATGTTTATGCATCCTTAATCCTCTCCTCCTTAGGAAATACATTCTCTCCCTTCTCTCTTGAACTCAACCTAGAGCAGGCTTTACCTGAGCAGGGCTGGAAGCTGTTGGTGCCACTGCTAAGTTTAGCTAAGTGACCAAACAGCACTAGTAAACATTAGGGATCATCCACACAGCCAACACTGGCCTACTGAGGCTAAGCTCCTGAGAAATGCTCCTCAGAGTTGCTCTTTGCTCCTTTAGAGGAATATATTCACTTTATTTACCCCAGAAGTAGCCCAGCATTAGCTTCAATCAGCTAAACCTAACATCCATGAACATCCACACACTGCTGGCACAAGGAGAGGCTTTTGCTATAGTGAAGATACAAATCCAGGTCAACAGTCCAGAGGCTGTGATGTCAATCATGCACAGAAGCTTATCACGCAATTCCAGTAAGTCCTGTCTCACCCCAGTGCTTAGATTGATTTGGCACCTAGGGAGCCCATTGTACAGCACTGCATGGACCAGAAAAGCAAAATCTAGCTTCAACTCAGAGAACTCACAGCCTAGAATAACGTCATAAATAGTGGTCCTTCCCCACAACAGAACAAGACTGCAGCAGGTGGAGCTGTTTCCTCTCTTTGTGTCACATTCCAGCATAATCCCAATGTCATAAAAGAGCATAGCTCTAGCTCATATTTAACATTAACTAGAAAGACAGAGAGAGCAAATTTTAGTTCACTGCATTAGACATCAGATTTTTCCTTAAGAAACTGAGTTGAAAAACCGATTTTCTTATGGTCTTTCTCATTAATACCACCTGTCGACAAAATTACTACAAAACACTGCAACAATCTACACTCTGCCTAAAATAGCTGAGCAGCTTTGACGATGATCTGCTCCATGCTAACCTGAACATTAATTCAGTCAATCTTTATACTGTTTGAGAATGCCTTTGCTTTCTTGTCACTGAAATATTTTCAACTCTATTTCACCTCCTATCTTGTTTAGCGTCTACCCTAAAATCTCAGTTCCTATAGGCAAGAAGTTGGAAGAAAATCTTAGTTTCGCTTTGCAGGGTTTCTAGGTCTCATACTTTCACCAAAAGGCTTGAAAACATGAATTGTACCAGCTTAAAGAAAGCAAACAAAAAATACCCCAAGGCACTTTTTAAACAAAATTCTCATTACTTTAATGACAAGCTTATAATCTGAAGAGGTGAAGTTGGTGCCTGAGTCATGATTTCTAAGTCCTTGGGGTTCAAACGTAAGGGTTCCTCTTCGCCTTCCTTTTCCTCTTCTGCTTTCCTACTCTTGTATTTGGTATGAGGAACGAAGATGCCCAAATTTCTGGTAGAAATCATCTTCAGCACGATTCAGAGCTTCCTCATCTATGTAGACAGCTGGTCTCCGGGAAGTCAAAAAGTACTGGACTTTCCGCAGGCTCCATCCCATCACGTACTTCAGCCAGCCACTGACAGCAGCTGTAGACCTGCCAACACCAGCATTGCAATGAACATAGACAGTGTGTCCATTCTCCAGTAGCCCGTGCAAGAGGCAGACAGCTTGTGGCAACATCTGTATTCTTCCTAAGGTTAAAAACAAGGCACATTCATTTGCACTGGAGAAAGCTAGGTTCATGGCTGAGATCTTGTCTGTAGACCCTGATGAACTGTGAGTAATAATGGCAAACCTGACGTATTCAAGGTTTTTTTCTTTGTTTTCTTAAATGACCTTCTACACTAACTTGTTTTTTTCTTGCAACACAGAATCAGATAACACAAAACTGTAAAATGCTCCAAGTCTTCTCTAAATATACATTCTGATCAATATCGGATGTGCATGGTAAACTCGTTTTCACAGGAACTGAGACAAGGCAGCAAATTACATAGACCAGGACATCTTACATAGCCTTAAAGTTAGCAAGCCCAAAATGAAATGTTGTCTTAGTACCAGAGGTTTGTGAAGGTAACTACATACTGCTGCTTTCCAAAACATTGTAATGAAGGCCATCAGGTCAATAGTGAGTGAGGGAGGGAGAGCACAGGACTTGATACTGTTAAGATTTTTTGCTGTACAACTTAATACTGTTATGATTTAACTGTGTACTAAGCATATTGTTAAACAACACAGAATAGCCTTTCTCAGTCCCAAAGGGATGAATATACTATATTTCCTGACAACTTTCTCCCTGCTATCACGGGAATTGAAGCTGCAAACAGCAGAGCCCAACTTTTCCTCATGGCACAGATGAGCACAGATGTTTAGCCCTTTCAAATCATGATTTTAAGGTCTCCTGTCTTCCCTGATGTCTTATTACTGATATGACAGTTCTCTATTTAAGGCAGCATTATTTCACTGTGTTGAAAGCAGTCTCTTCTGCTGGTAGGTTGCTCACTTGAAAACACACTTTCTAACCTATTGCCTGTAAAAAAGATACTGAACTGAGCATTCCAACCAAAGACTTAAAAATACTAGTAAATTATGTTACAGCTCAGGTGCCATGAACATTCTATGTTAATTAGAAATTATTATAAAATGTCTCCATGGAGATTGATCAGGCTGGGATACTACAGTTAAAGTAAAAATTATTTGTTGGGGAAGGGAACAGCAGAGCACACCTGTCTGATACACAGCACTGTCTCTCCATTTTTAATCAGAAAGGGTGGCAAGCCATCCTGCTGTGCAAGCTTGCAGTCTTCCACCTACACAGTATATTCTCATTATATGGTCTGAATTCAAGCTGAAAGCAAAAACAGTCAAGCAGTTACTGATGTCGGATGGCTTTAAACTCAAATACACATAATAATGCCAGATACAAAGTACTTTAGACAGCCTCTCTGCTTACAAGAAAATATGAATAATTTGTTAAAGACAGCACACAAAGAAATTATAACTTCTGTGCTAACTATATTTCTATGCAAAATTTGCACAGAAGAAAAAAACTGTCATGAAAATGGCAGATTAGTAACTCAAAGGGTTTGTTGCTATTAATTTACTGCAAGAGTGACCTAAACATTACCTTCAGTGCTCATGTCTGCAGTTGGCAGCCAGACATAGGCAAGACCTTCCTCTTTATACAGTTTCATGAGGATTTCAGGGCTCATGGGTTCTGGGTAGCGGTTGCAGCCCCAGGAATTCTGAACAATGTCCCACTCAGTCTGGAAGTTCATCACAGCTGTAACACCCAGCTCGTGCTTCAGCTTGATGGTCACATGCTCCAGCTGCCGAGGACAACTTCCCAGCCAGATGTTTGGCAGAATCCTAGCATTGAGAAAATATTGCATTGGGATTGATTAAAATATCTTAAGATGGAAACTGCCAAGTTCAGCAGTGTTCCAGTTCCAAACCTGCTTAACATCATCACACAAACACTGCTAAGCACAGCCTTTTCAGGTCATGCAGTAAGCAACTTCTCATTTCATTACAACTTCTTATTTCATTGCAGTTGATTTGGTAATCTTTGAAGCTGGGGATCAAGTTCCTAACCTACTACAAACAGCTAAATGATCTGAGAAAAGAATTCAGAGTATAGTTAGTAGCACAGGTCTCCAAGGCATCCATCATTAAGCTTGCAGTAGAAGCTTAGTAACATCACAGATTAGAATTAGAAAACTCTGAAGATTCATGCAATTTGTACATAACACACACAAAAAAAGAGACCTAAAGGAGTCACATGATCCAGATCTGAATTACGTCAGTAATAAGTCAAACACATAAAACTCTTCCAACTTTGTAGCTACCACTATAATAAGGAAAGTACAAAAATAAAACCAATTTGAACTATTTGTCTGTAATGAAACTCAAAAATTAATCAGTAATTTTCTTCTAATTTTTCTCTGATCTTGTGGAGTCTAGTGGGAATCAAACGCAGAATTACAACACATGTCTAGATTCCCTCAAGGCCTGAAGAACCCAAAATTTTTCAAGAAAACTCAAGAGGTTTGTGTAGGATGGATAAACAACCATATTTCTGGTACTCATCTAAAACAAGCTTCAAGACTTCTGTGGTTTTCCCATTGTTAATTATCATAAAAGTATTGTATGTCTCAACAGATTTTAACATTATAAACTGAATACTAAGAGGCTTTCTTGCAAATGAGGGTTTTTAATCTGCACATGCTATTAAACTGATGGTATCTACAATGGATTATTTATATGCTTGAATTATTAGTTACCTCCTTTAATTTGTTTTGCTTCCATAAACTTTGATTTTGAACATGCAACCCACAAACTACACAAAATATCCCTTCACTTGAACACGCAACTTTGTAAACATTATTAACTCCAACAAAATCTGCAGTACTATAACTACAAACTTTGCAAACATTATTAACTACAAATCTGCAACAAAAGCAACATCCTCTAATGTAAAATGTCTTTCATGCATTTCTTACAATTTTTTCCAATTTTAATCTCAGAAACAAATATGGAAAGTTTTATGTTTATTCAGGAGCCTATAAACTGCCCTTAAATCAACAGGTAGCTATTTCCATTTCACTATCACAGCAATAAGAGCTTATTAGCATTTAATTAAGACCTGTAATTGACTGTAATGATTAAATACTGCTATATTAGTACTGAAATATAGCCAAAAGAAAAAAAGGCAGATCCAGGAAGCACTAAAATTTACTGTTTCCTGCATGTCAGCTGCATCCACAGTGAGTTGCATGGTAGCCACACAAATGCAGTCTTTCGCTTTAGCCCCTGTTTCAGTGAGACAACACACTTGATCTCAGCATATGGTAACTGAGACCAATTTAAACAAATATATTGCATAGCAAATAACCATTTCGACCCTGTTTCAACAGTGAGACTGAAGGGATTTGACTTAGTTGTTTCACATACATTTTCTGGTCTAGATTGCTTTTGAGGGTATTTCCCACTGCTAATAGAAAATGCTTTTGTTCATAAGCAACAATAAATTCAATAAATCTGAAATTTCAAAAATTAGGAGTTACATTCATCATCACTTTTCTCAGTCCTGAACACTACCTTTATAAAGGAGAGAAGACTTGGAAAGAAAGAAATCTTAATACACAGTTATTAAGCCACAAATTAAATTCAGATCATCTAATGAGAAATATCAGTACTCAGTCAGCAGTGGACTCCACAGCAGCCTGAAAGAAAGGCAATAAAGCACACAAACTGTGTATTCCCATTATGTTCAAGGCACAATCCCACATACTGGTACAAGAAGAGAGCTTCTCAAAATTGCCCAAAATCCAGCACAACCAGTTCAGGCATTCCCACTGATCAGAGAGGTGAGCAGAGGTCCACTGCAACAACTGCTGTGCTGACCCGCTCCCCACGTGCCAGCCCCACTGCAAACCCCATCCTAACCTGAATGAGTGACCACTGTCAGGATTCTGCTGCAGGAATTCACCACACTGATTAGAGCATTTCAAGGTGGTGAATGTAAGTTAAAGTGCCCTAACAGATAGTGACAAATGGTTGGAGATGAACAATGCCCGCAACACTCCATCACCGAGCAAGAAAAGCAGCAGCATCACTAATATCTCATGACAGTATGAGGATATTATTTCAAGAACAAGAACACTGGTATCCTTCCTTCAAAGGCTTTCCTGGAGGCTCAAAAATATCTAATTCAACTGATATTTTGGGAAACATCTAATATGCTAAATTACCTTTATGGGAGAGCCAAAGTGTGTTTTCTTGGATTTGATTGAATCAAGAGTGACTAAAGCATTTCTGAGATGAATAAAATTCTGGGTAGTACTCTCGCTTACAGAAAAATCAATGCTTTATATTTTTTTTTCCCCAATGATTATTTACTGGGTGAACATCACAGCTGTGATATTTGTAAGACTCCTGGAATATACACTATTTGTTTATTTTGTTCTTGCAGCCTAACAGGTGAGACTTCCTGTATTGCACAACACCAACTGCATTTACTGAACAATCTGATGAATTTACCAAGTTTTTATCCCTGTCTTGCCTGTAATTAATTTATATAGCAGCAGCCTTCAGAAATTGACCAAAAAAAATATTAAAATATTTAAGACAGCTAATTCTTGTGAATTATTTTTACGATCAGGTCCTCTTTGAAAGGATCAAGATGTAGCCTTGACCTTGGTCTTCAAGCTCTTTATTTACCCACCTACAAATAACTGTAAAGTCTTGATCTTGCTGGACAAGCCTTAGCCACTCTTTTACCAGGAAAACTGACCACGTAGAAAACAGTAATAAAGAGCTGTCCTATCAGCCAATTTATGTAAAAGTTCTAAGATAATCCTACTGCATGGTACCTATATTTCTATTTGGCTTTATCTGGTTCATACCTTACCTTTGTCTGACATCAGAAGGAAGGAATAAAAGGGTCAGTGCACGTGTGAGTGCAGAGAGTGATGGAGAGTTTAGCTGCTATATTTTATACATTAAATTTTTAATAGCCCTGCTTAGGGCTTCATTATGCTGAGAACAAGGAAAACATACATATTCAACAAAGCAAGAATATGGTAATTTAATTTTTACATCTCTTTCCTTAATAACATGACTTTTAGTTTTCCTTCTCAACGTGGCCTTTCTTCGTTAAGTTGCCACTGCACTTCACTAGGGAGCCAAATTTTATCCACAAGAATATTTGGCATGGAGAAGAGACCTCTTTTCCTTCCCCCCTCAACTGTTAAATAATAGTGCTCTGAGCATTCTTCCAGCCACTGTCTTCCAACTTGCATGTGGTTGTTTTCCAGCAGCAGATTAAGAGATTGCTACGTCCAGTTCAAAAAACACTTAGAGATTATGCGTGATCAATAAACCTTTAATCTTTTCAGGCATTAACCCCTTCCATATCCCCCAAATATCACAACAGAATGGTGTTTTAGCAAAATTCTACTTAGAATTCTGTTTTATGGCACATTGTACATGTTAACTCCCTGCATTGCTAAGATAATAAGCCCTGCTTGGTCCCAGAAGACATGGTCAATTCAGTCAGAGACAGTTTATCAGTGAAGAAATCCCTTAGAGTAACATAAAAAATATTCAGCAATCTTCTGAGATTACAATTTGTAGATTGTCTATAAGCCCTTTCTGGAAAGGTACTTCCTGTGTCAAGTTACTTTTAGCCTGTCCTACACTTCAGTTCTCCAATAGTAATATGTAGACAATATTTACTTTCCACAGGGGATTTTGGAGATTAAATGTATGAATTAATGTGAGAAGCCTGAATTTGTGGTAACAAGGACTAAAAGTTAGGGAGGTATCTACTCAGTTTCTTTGACTTACATAGCCCAGACTGAAGGCTGATGTTTTAAAAACCTGCCTGTTGACTTGTAAAGTGAGAAAACGAACAGCAATTTATCATTACCATGGAATAAATATGGAACAACCTGCAATCAGTTGTATGCTTTTTTCCCAGCACACTTAAATTATTTTTAACAATCTAGACATATATTGCATTTGTTGGCTTCCCCTCAGGACCCTGCACAGCATAGATTAAATTATAACAATTCACTACGAATGCATCTGAAAAAACAAATGCATTCCTTTTAATCAATGCATATGCAAATAGTCTTCCCATTCTTAATGAGAAAATGAGTCTGAGGCAATGAAAGATTAGCATTCTGAAATGTTCCCAAAGCATGCCACACCGTACCTTTCAATCTTAGACCTTCACAGGTAGTACAAAACCAGCTCAACAACTGTAGTTGTAGAGATTGGATCCACAGGGAAGGTGATCTGTCATAGGGGAAGACACCAGCTTACTGCCTCAGGCAGTCACCTCCTCCTCCATGACACGGATGTCTACACTGGTTCTTCAGCAGCTCCTGTCTTACTTCTGCTGATAATGGTTTAAGGCAAACAGGCACTAAATTCAAATTTCCTTATAATCCTGAGTTATAAGCAGGGATGACTCAGGTATACCTTCCAGATCTGTTTAATCATCAGTGTGCTAGAAGTAGGCATCTTAGAGTCTACCTTAAAATCAAAGGACTCCAGGGAGTCACAGTTCTTATAGGAAAGGATAGGATTTGAACCTTTGGGAAAAACAGTTCATCAGAATATCTATTACATACAGTACTTCAGATGTCCTTTTATCCCTATTGTTGCCACCTTTAATCAAGAAAGAGGACTTTGCCAAACTAAGGAAAAATACTAACGTATTTTTTATTGGTCACTGGCAACAGAGTGATCCATCAACAATGCCATTTGTTTATATCAGTAATATTTTTGACCAAGGTCCAGTGTATTATTTCAAATAAAAAATGATGGATTGATTCATACTTCAGTGTCTGGTCAAGGTGTAGACTGATGTTAAAGCTTTCAATTCACTTCAGTTGTCTACACGAGTCTTCCTTAGATCCTATTAAGCATCTGATGACAGTGAGATGAGCACTAATATATACATATTAACAAGATACAGCAATTTAGCTGAAACAACAAACAAAATAATGATTAAATTGGCTCTGTCCTCCCTTAAGACTTTTATTTCCTAAAGGTGTAGCATGCAACTACAGCTACACATAACTTACAGTAAAACTTATTCTGCATTCCCAGAAGAGCAACATTTATAATTCAGTCAATTTACCCCCAGCATTTTGTGTTGCTTGTAGGCATATAGAGTGGTTTTTTGTACCAATGTAGTGCTATTACCCTGACACCACTACAAGAAAGCAGCCCAAAGGGAATGTAGGCCTGAAGTACAACTCAGTTAGAGATGTTTTTTGCAGCACTTCAACTAGTAGAGACAGTTTCCAATTACAGCGCATTCTTATTTCCTCCCCTGATGGCACTGGAGTAGGAACTTGCTCAGAATGGAAAATTATGACCCGTTTGTACCAAAAGCTTCATAGAATCTTTCAACTTTTAGCTGAATTTAAACTAGTTTTTAAGAGAAAATATCTGTTCTCTGTCTCATTTGACACACACAAAAAGAGATTTCCAAAAGTATTGCTTTGGGCATATTCAAAACGAGAATAGAGGAAATCCTACCAGCTGTAGCTGAGATGCTCTTTCATCTTTTCTCTACTCTCTGCCTTGTGACAAGGCACATCACTTTAAATGGGGATACCACTGGATTATGATGATCCAGAACTATCATCCTGCCTGTGCTCCTTCTTTTGCCAGTGGCAAACAACATATAGCAGCTTATTCTTAGGTCTGTGTGTGCCTTCCCTGAAATACCAAAGTAGACATCTCTTTTCTAGGCCTTCCTTGTTCTTTTCTGCTGAACCTGTGACAGTGAAAACACTAAGAGCACTTGCTAGAAAGCAGAGAGGTTCCTGTACTTTTGTCAGAGAAACCTAGAAACATTATTAGATTGCCGTGTAATGCCCTGGATTTTCAAATCACCAAATTCTGCTCTCCAGTGGAAGATCTGAGCACTTTCAAATATTGCTTGATATGTAGAAAGTACACTGATTACTATCCTTGCCTTCAGAAACACTTTTCTAATGTCCAATACGAATAGTGCAGTCACAGGTCGTAGAGACACCTTCTTTTCTCCATAATGGACACAAAGAATAGATTCCACTCTGCAAAATCCTTTTACTTCTCTGCAAGTTACTAACACACTCTGACACAGCTTTGTATTCTTCACACACACACACATACACACACTTATCATATATTCAAAGCATCTGATCATTCCTGTTTGCCTTTGGACTCTCTCCCTGTCTTAACATGTTATGCCCAGTACTGAAAAGAGTACATTTCTGAGAAGAAACAAAGATTACTTACTTCTCGTGCTTCAAAGGCTTAATTCCTCTTTATGCCTCCCCAGCTGTCTTTCTGCAGCATGTCATTGCTGACCTATATTCAACATGGAATTCGTTTTTCAAGTTAAGATCTCTCAAAACAGATGAACCTACTCAAGCAGAGACCAAAATTTGCCCCAAACAGAATTATTTAAGATTTTATTAGTTACAACTGCCAGTGGTGTCAAATAAAACTAAATGAATATGCAGCAAAGGAGCAGATGAGATTCACAGTTGATGAATAAATCTTAGTAATATGTCTTGGAATAAATAATCTCATGTACACATCACTGTGTTCTAAGCTAACTATAATCAAATAGAAAGGGAACCAGTACACGCTTGCAGTGGTGCTCGGTGAAAATGTTGATTTATAAACATGTCAAAGTGGTAATATGAGTCTGTACAAAGAAATGAACTGAAAGTAACAGAAAATTTAGTGTAACCTTCTAAAAATCAGTGATCCTATTCTATGCACTCAAACTTAGAACTTTCTACTAACTATTTTACTGCATAAAGATATGGAAAAATGAAAACATTCAATATACAGTACATTACAGCTATTTTTTGTGAGAACACTTTCATATGAGGGCAGACTAAGAATTTAACATTTTTAAGAGGGAATTAGACAACTGCTTAAAGATAAAACATATGGGAGGGGCAAATCAACTGGGTTTATCTACATAAAAGAGGCAAAGAATATAATATTCCATACAGTTTCACCTATAAAGCAACTACCAAGAGATGGCAAAAATGGCAACATTGTTTTAATTTTTTTTTTTAATTTTTCATTTCCCTCCAAAATACTGAAAACATGGGCAGATATGAAAACAGAGGAGTCCCTGGTTTGGCCTTGTACAAGAATTCTGGTTTCCTTACATTCTCTTTAAATAAAGAACAAAGATCTCTCAGCAAAATGCCTCCTTACCAGTTGAATAATAATGTAGGGGGGTTACGACACCGACATTTCATTGCACAGAGCACACGGGTAAACGGCTGTGGTCTTAATCCCTTCTCCTCTTGACTTACTGATACAGTCTCCTTGCGGAAGACAAGCCAATGGAGGTTTTGTGATGAGAGGCTCAGCTTCAGCAGGATTGACAGAGCACAGTCTGATGCACTCAACTGCCCAGCATGCAGTCAAGCAGTACTGGCCAAAGTTGGAGAGCGAGGTTTTATAGTGCTGTAGTCTAACTGATGGAACACCAAGATCATATAGACAGGCTTAATAAGATCAGTCTTACCAAGAAAGATGGAATAAGTGGCCACAACCTTAGCAGAAGCCACCTGAGAAAAGTGTTGATTAATGATAAAACTGTATCCTACTGAAACAACACAGCTACAGAGCTTGTAAAAACTATTTATATTCTTGAACAAAAAACTGCTTTTACCTAAACGCCAGATGTAGAAGGAGCACAAGTAATTGCTTATAAATTTGTTCTGCTTTTCCAGTGAAAGAGTACAGTTTGTTGTGAAGTTAAGGATTCAACCTCAGGGCTTTAAATGAGGAGAATTAAAAAGACTATAATGTAGCTCCAAGGTGGTGGGATTTTTTCCTTATCCTTCTTATTCAGCACTCCGATGAAAAGCAATTAAGGTCTGGCAAATTTTCTTCTTAGGTGTAATTTGAACTACTTATCTAGCTTCTCACATGGGAGCAGTCTTGGAATCTAAAAAGAAACACCTGCTTCTATCACTTTAGAACATAACTTTGTCAGCTTAGCAATACGCAGTTTCTCAAGCCCTTGAATTCCGAGTGTTATGCTTAATAGTATCTTATTTATTCCATGTTCACAAATTTGTGGCATAAAACTACCTCATTTGCTGATATGCCAAGCAAACAAGCCATTCAGATTTGACCTCAGGTTGACAATGTGCTAAAATGAAAGCAGGTAAGAACAATATCAAACCTGTAACTGAAACACAGCGTTACCCAGACATGTATGAGAGACTGAGCAACTGTGCTAATGCCTAAGCTCAGCACAGCTATCTTCATTCATAACCTTATGGTGATTTCTGATTCCGGGGAGGCCTGTAGGCTATGTATGCTTTATGGATTGTCCTAGCTTTGACTTCACCAGGGATATAGGATAAGAAGGATTAAAGTCAGTCCCATAAGAGAAGTTTAGTCTAGATGGAACCACAAAGTTCTCTCTTTATGGCCCATTTTCCCCTTCCACAGCCAGCCCAAACATTCCCTTAACAAGGAGCATAAGATCTTTATTAGAAGAAACTCACCTCTCATAAGGACAGCTGCAGAGATCAAGGGCATTTCTAACATCGTATACCGTGCCACAGCAGGTGTATTGGCTGAGATGGAGTTAATTTTCCCCTACAGTGCCCTCACAGTGCCATGCTTTGCATTGGTAGCTAGACAGAAGGAATGGGGGTGGAGGGGGAGATGGGAGGGCATTTGTTAGTTAAAGTGTTTGCCTTCTGAGCAACTGCTACATGCTACACATGCTGAAGCCCTGCTTCCTGGGAAGTGACCAAATATCGCTTGCTAATGGAAAGTAGAGAATAAACACAGGGTTTTTTCTCTTTGCTCATGCATTGCAAAAGCAAACTTTTGCTTTTGTTTCAGTAAACTTCTTTATCTCAACCTACAAGTTGTTTTCCGTCTTATTTTCTCTACCCTGTCCAGCTGGGAATGGGGAGTGATGAGTGGCTTGGTGGGCTCTTGGTGTCTAGCCAAGTCAACCCACCACAGCAGGGAAGCTATTTCATGAAAATACCTAAGCCACTGAGAAGTAAACCACATCCCCCACTGCAAAAAATTACAATAATACTTGGATAAATAAGCAGTATCACTGTTGTACTCAGTAATCATACACCATCATTAGGAGAAATGAGAAGAAAGAAGAAAAACAGCTGGACAGCCCAGCAGAGAGTGCCAGAACAATCAGAGTTCTAGGAGGCAAGTTTTCAGAGAAAAGACTTAAAGGTCCAAGAGTTAATATCAGAATGAACATACAGCCTCGACCACTCTGTGATTCTGGTAAAAAAAAGAACAGGAGTTGCCAAGCATGTATGAAATGGCTATAAAGGGGCAGGATGCTAATTTGTTCTTCAAGACTGCTGTAGAGAGAACAAAAAGAAATGAACTTAAATTGCACTAGGAAGACTTAAACTGCGATTAGTAAAGCTTTTTAATGGTAGGAATAGTGAGGTAATTGAATGGAAGAGTAACAGGCCTGTCGAGCCTCATCACTACGATGAGATCATATTTTAGATCAGGCTGGATAAACCTGGAATGATTTAAATGTAATTGAGACGGAGTTGGGGCAAGGAAATGGACTGGATGCTTTCTGAGGTCTCTCTGAGCCTATGATCTATGATACTATAATCATAAACTTTAATTTCCATTTCTGGAATCACTACGTATATTAATTTATCAAGCTCCATCTTGAAATACTTTAGGTTCCTTGTCCTTCCTGCCCTATTTGAAAGGTCATGCTAAAATTCAGACATCATTCCTTTGATGACAGAAACCTTGTTCTAATTTACACTCTGATTCATTCAGAGGCAATTAATAGTCATTTGATCTTAAGGCAGGTTCAATTTCAATAATTCTTCTTCCTCTTTTGTACTAATTCCTGAATCTCTTTTACAAATAGTAATAGATTCCCTTTCTTAGTCTTCACGAATTGTGCTGTCTATCTCAGGCACCACAAGTAGTCAAAATATGGTAGCACAGAGTTCCTTTCAAGCCAATTCATTTATTTTGAAGGAGCACACTGTATGCAGCAGAAAGCAGGATTTGCCTTTGTAGGGAATGACTCTTCGTGTACTTTCATTGGTATAAACATTCTCTGAAAACAGTGTGCCAATTACAAAAACACAGCTTGCAAAGAGAATCAGGTTCCAATGCTTGTACTGAACAACCTGAAAAGGGCTCCTCGATTGGCTTGTGAGGATCAATGCTGAAATGCTCCAATTATAGAATCTTGTCTCATGCAACCATGGTTGCCAATAGTTACTTCCTACATATGTCTCCGTGAGACTGCCAACATTCCCATTTGTTTTGAATTAGAACAAATACCCGGAAACGCAAGAACAACAGGCTGCTAAACTCAGCCAGATCACAATGAGCCATGAATCTCTTGGCATTAGGAATGAGAATTTCTAACATTAATGCTTAGCAATGGGAATGATGCCACTGCTGGCTCCCGTAAGTTTGTTAAAGCATCTTAACAAAATTGACTTACGCTGGTACAGATGAACTTTAAGTTAGTGTCTGAGAAATTTCAGGAATCAATGGTAAAAATATATTTTGACCTCTTTCAGAGTTTACTTTTTAGCAGCTGCTTAGAAATCTAGTCTGTGAAAATAATAAAAGATAAAATCACTTTTCCAAATGCAGCATTTCAGATCCTATGGAAATGCATTCCAGTGCTTCAGAAACAAGCATATATTAATGAAAATTACATAATTTCAAAGCACAGTTTATTGCAAAGTGGTCTTGTGATCCACAAGGCAGCATATGCACACATACAAAATAATGGAATCCCCTTAGAACTGCAACAGTCAGAGGAAGATGCACATCCATCCCTTGTGGTACCATCCAAATACAGTCCTGAGGAGCTCTGTATCTGTGTTCATTGCAGTTATTTATCCAGAGTTTCTAAATTCACATCAGTTAATTTCTATATGAATTTTAAAGACAGACAGACATATTCTAGGTCCACAGGCTGGGGGACAATGTCTTAGGAATACAGAGAAAAACTGAATCCATGCATCACCACAGTCAGATACACAAATACCTAAAATAATGTGTTTCCACAACAAAGTAAATCAAAGGAACAACAGTGTATCATAATAAAATTGTCAGAAAGCTTCATTTTAGCTAATGTGCTTGGTTACTAGATTATAAACGTAAGATTAATAACGCTTGTGGATGAGTTGCCAACGTCAAAGGCTGAGGCTCGGATGGTAACGGAGCTATTGAGAGGCCCCAGAACAATCTGTGTACGCCTTTTTAAAGCAAAACTGAAAAGTATAGTGGAATCTCTGGAAGTCTTGGATGACAAAAGGGAAAAAACGTCATGAGAGTTAAATTTATGAAAAAGCAATGTTGCAGGTTTTATCGGAGCCCAAACACTGACAATTATTAGTTTTTTGAACTGCTCCCCACCCTCTGCCCCTGGTTATAACTGTTCTAAAGAGTTTTTAAAAAGCAGTTCTGGAGAACTTAGTTAGGGAAAAAAAAAAAAAAAAAAAAAAAAAAAATGAATGAGNAGTTAGGGGAAAAAAAAAAAAAAAAAAGGAAAGGCTCTACAAGCCCACAAACATCCGCACACATATACTAGTGCCCAGCATCCAGCCCCAGAACTGAGTGACATTCATGGAGAGTCTTGTTGCTGGCCCACAGCTGATGGATGGTCTTTCAGGAGGGGAGAGGAGGGGAAGGGAGAGGAGTGAGGAGACAGGAGAAAGAAAGGGAGAAAGTAAACAAGCTTCTATTTCATTATTGATTTTCTATATATTCTACATTTTCTTGTCTGTGTATTAAAACTGAAATACGTATTTCCCCTTTATCCTCTTCTTGATGCTTAAAATCATATATTCTGTTACTAGGTTTTTCACATCAAAGAAAAAAGCCATTTCATTTAAACTTAGAAACCATGATGTCTACTGAACCAATAAAGAAGAAATCCATATTTCTTATAACTTGGCAATGTCTATGACATTTGACTCAATTTTTATCCTAGTTCACAGGAGGACACACATTAAACTTCTGAATAACAGCAGGGATTATGTACCTGACTCCCTGAAATTAAATTTCTCAAAGTACGAACATTAAAGGAGGGAACAAGAGATTTTACATTTGGCCTCTTAATAAGTTCCCTGGGAAGACAAACACAGTTCATTTCTTTGTTGTTTTTTTTTTTCTTGCAGAGAGAAAATTATAAATGGGAAAACATAGCAGCAATTTGATAATCTCTGCTTACTCTTGGGAAATAAAATACTTATGTTTCTGAGACACACTTCAAAGGAACTAGAGCTATATTCAAGTTTCCTTTCTAATAAATAACTTTTTATCCTTTAAATAGAAATCTCCATATTTTTATATGGAGTGCATTATTTGAATTATCTTGTAAATATCTAAAGCATTTAAGCTTGAAAACTTGCATTTTTATCTCTCAGCATTTATAAAAATTATTGAAGATGGAGGTAGAATTCATAACTTAATAGCTTCAGCTTGCTGCTGTTTTAAATGAAGTATCTTTAACACTTTCCCCATTTAATTTGAAACAACTTTGCGGCTTTTTATATCAGATTTTTTTGACTTACAGTTACCTCTTTCAGAAACACAATATACACTGACCAAGCAAACACCAAGCCAGCGGGTGGTAAGAAACCATCTGATGGTATCACCTTTCACATTTGGGGACTGAAAACTCTCTCATTCTGATGCTTCAGTCTGGCTGGGCTAACCACCCCTAGGAGCCATGCCTGCAAAAAATCACAGGAAGGGGAGGCAGTGGACTACGCTGAAGACACATGACCCTGGTTCAACAGGTTCACCAGGTGTAAATTAAGGAGTTGTCTTAGTGAAGTTTTTCTGATAACAACCACATATCTGAATTTGTTCCCTCCTGGTACTGTTATTAGCTCCCGGTAATAGCAATAAGAATGAGTACACAACCTCTGCTGTTGAAAGAGAGCTTCTGCTATCTTTAGATAAACTGTGTTAAGAAATGCCAGCAATTACAGGGCACCTAATAAATACATGTAAAAGCTAAGAAGAAATAAATATCTGCATGACAACTGGAACATCATCTTCAGTGAGAGAGTGATGCTGCCCCTTCCTCGTCCTCCCAGCTGTGAGCTAAATTGCCCAGCATTTCACAATCTCAGTCAATTTCATTCGCAGCCAGCAACACCAGCAAATTGCTTTCCAATGGAGACAGAACTGAACTACCTCACTGACAGCCTGAATGTTAAAGACTGAAGGGGCAGGAAAAAGGGCTGAAAACCTCCAGAAGAAATACAGACAAGCGACAGGGAGACACAGTAAAACACGCGGAGAAATTAGAAGCAACAGTAGTTTCTGCTTCCTAACAGTAATGCCCCACATAAAATTCATACTAACTGGACTATCAACATTTTTCTGTTATATCCCACAGAGAAAAGCAGAAGTATGTTTACTTCTCCATGTTTTTGGATGGATGGTTCCCAATCTTCCCTCTGTTTTTTTTCTCCAAGAATTACAGAGAATTGGAAATTTTTCGTAAGAAGTAAGGAAATGATTTTGTGCAGAGGCACACCTATGAAAACATCCATTTTAAGGAGCAACAGTGGTTTAAGTAAGTCATCCACTACCAGCCAGCTGATGAAAGGCTTCATCTTCCCATCAACAGCCAGTCTCTGCTTGCTGCTATTTCATTAAAGAAATGCTCATTCCTGAACAATCATCCCTCTAAATAAATAATTCTCAATCAAACAACCATTGCAAAAGTCAGAGATGAATCACAGAATGGCAAAGAAAAATACAGAATAAAAGTCCAGAAAAATCTCACAAGATTAACCAGACACCATGCTAAGATCCCCTTTAACTTGTTGTGTTTAGAAATTACTCGGCTAAATTACAAGTTCTGTAGAGTTGAGCCCTTACTTCAGGTTTTCTTCTAAAGTACCTTGCAAGCCTCATGCTTGTGGCATATGAATAAGAGCAAGTTGCTTACAAAAAGCAGTAGCCAGTCTTTGCAGCTTTCTCTCCCTCTGCCATCTCACATTGGGCCCAGCTCAGCCACACACATCCTACCAGGTTTTTTAAATAATTTCCAAAAGTTTTTAACATTTCCAATTCCCTGAGCTGTCCAGAACCACATGAAGCCACGCTCAATGTACTTTATATGTATCATTTATACATAAAAATTATTTGGTTTCCAGAGGAATGGCACATCTAGCAATCACTGCCTTGTGCTGATGGGGTATTACAAGTCCCTGGACTCTCGCTGTGGTCCCATTCCTCCTCCTGCTGCCAAGCATGCTGGCAGCCCCACGGTGGCCCTGCACATACTCCATAAATCCCAGTCTAGCCCTGCCACTGACAAAATAATATTAACTTCTGAAACAAAAGTACTTGAAGAGCTTTGTTGCTACAAAAGCTCTCTTTTGCCTCAGGGGCATTACTGCTCAGGGTTTCTAGCAATACTCACAGGACGTACCACTTCCTTAGCCATCAGAGAAGCTAACTGATCCTTTCTCATCAGAACAACAGGCCAGTTTGAAGGGCCTTGACACTACTTCTCAATATGGTTCAGAATGTGACTAGGAAGAAAACAACTTTTTCAGATATGTAACATCAAAAAGATTTCCTTTATTTTTCTTGGCAGGGATAAGGAATGGAAAGAACCTCGCAACTCTGGTCTCCCTCATGAGGAGTGTAAAAGAGTTAAGCAAAAGAAAGCAAACAAGATGTAATGAAGGTGCTGTGGAAGCCATTTCTTTCTAGTACAAATAAGTGCTAGGCATTATGAAGGGATCAAGTGCACCCTCAGCTAATTTGCAGGTGCCACCAAGCTGAGTGGTGCTGTCAACACACCTGAAGGATGGGATGCCATCCAGAGGGACCTGGACAAGCTCGAGAGTGGGTCCACGGGAACCTCATGAAGTTTAAAAGGACCAAGTGCAGGGTGCTGCTCTGGGTTGAGGCAACCCCCAGTATCCATACAGGCTGCCAAGAAGGACTTGCGGGTGCTGGTGGATGAGAGACTGGACATGAGCCAGCAGTGGCTTGCAACCCAGAAAGCCACTTGAATCCTGGGCTGCATCAAAAGCAGTGTGTCCAGCATGTTGGGCAAGGTGAGTCTGTCCCTCTACTCTGCTCTTGTGAGACCCCACCTGAAGTGCTGCATCCAGCTGTGGGGCCTCCAGTATAAGGACAGAGACCTACAGAAACAGGTCCAGAGGAAGGCCACAAAGATTACCTGAGGCTCACGCCCCTTTCCTATGAAGTCAGGGAGAGAGACTTGGGGTTTTTCAGCCCAAAGAAGTCTCCAGGGAGACCTAATTACAGCCTTCCAGTACATGAAGGGAGCCCACAAGAAAGATGGAGACTATTTACAAGGGCGTGTAGTGATAGGACAAGGAGTAATGGCTTCAAACTGAAAGAGAGTAGGTTTAAATTAGATATTAGGAAGAAATTCCTGACTGTGAGGGTGGTGAGGCACTGAAACAGGTTGCCCAGAGAAGTCGTGGATGCCCCAACCCTGGCAGTGTTCAAGGCCCAAGTTGATGGAGCTCTGAAAAACCTGGCCTAGTGGAAGGTGTCCCTGCCCATGCCCATGGTGTTGGAACTACATGATCTTTACGGTCCCTTCCAACCCAAACTATCCTATCATTTTTTGTTTACTTCAGCGGATTCAGTGATTTATGAACCCTGAAAATATTCTGTGTTTCATTTGAAATACATTGGTTTTCATCAAAAGTGAAATCCACACATCAGTGTGGTGTACCCTTATTGTGCTATTAAGAATTATTCAAATTGTTCTAATAACCTAAAGCAATATAAAATACCACACTAAATAATTTATAAAATTTTATGCTATTTGGACTATATATACGAACTGTTCAAAATTATTAATTTATCAATAATGCTGACAACATACATTGTAGCTTTACAGAAAGAAGGGTAAACATTCAGAAAAGGTGAATATTAATGATGCCTACCATTTGAAAAATTGCTGACATAAAAATATTAATAGTTCACAAGTTTGCTAGTCTTCAGACCTGTTTGCTGCCAAAATCATTCCCTCCCACAATTTTATCATATTCACATAGGTAATGTACTATTCATCAGACATTACTTCAACGGTGTCATCTGAAAGTCTAGACAATATTTTGTATCCCTCAGCCACTGCAGTAGACAACAATCCTGGCAGCCTGCTGGCTAATAGCCATTCATCAGGTTTATTAGGCCAGTCACTGTAGGTGAAAGTAATACTGGGAATTCACACACTGATGAAAGTCATACAAAAATCTTTAATCTAAAAGCTCTGAGATCTTTTTCTTCTGGCAAAATTTAAATCACCCGTTCTAAAGCCAGCTTTTGCTTGCTACTATGGCATTTGCAAGGAATGCAATTAGAAATCCAGGATTTCCCATTTCAAGTTCCTTCTGAGTGCTCAAGTGCTAGATCACAGCAAGAGAACTGGAGCTGCGCAGGTAACAGCTATTTGCTAATACTCAGAAAAACAAAATGACTAAAAAGTGAGTTTCCACAATCTAATTCATCCACAGTATTTGACAGGCATTACGGCTTGTCACTGCACTGCTGGCATGTCTTAACTCTCTTTCTGTTCACAGGATTGAGATTTGTATCCAAATTACCAACAGCCTGGCTTAAGCTATCCCAAGGCAGGTGCTATCCTGCCCATGCAAAATCGAATCAGTTTTCAAGTTTTTAGCCATTGCTATGGAGGGTACAGTGCGGGAATTTCATGAAAGGAGAAACTTTTTGTTGGCACAGGCAACAAATATGGAAGAAAAACGCATTTGTTACCCAATACAGAGATCACCTAAATTAAATTAATAGAAATAAATAAGGACTTGAAAAACTGATCAAATTCTAGCCTCATAATTTGTCTTCTCACTCTTGCTCCTATTTCTTCACCCTCCCTCCTAATTTTCAAGAACTTAAATAAAAAATTGCTTAAATGTCACTTCTTACACTAACTTGAAACCCATTTTCTTCAAAGCAGAGACTAGTAAAAGCATTTCACAGCTGTAGTTGAGGGTCATGTGCAAAAAAAAGGAAGATATTCAAGAAACAAAAAATAGAATTAACCTTTAAGCTATTCTCTAAAAGGCGTTTCCCATTGGTAAGTAAAAAATGGCTCTAATTTAGACTAGTTTCAGACTATAACTCAGTATGACAAAAAAAGTATTCAAAGACTATAGTTCATGGGATAAACATATCATAAAATGTGCCTTAGAATATTTTCATTATTTAATGTATAATATAGCCGGATAACTTTACAGTTAGAGCCCCAAGTACTGAAATCAAAGGCTTAACTCCTATTGATGTTAAGTCTTTTTGATCAGGACTATTTTACTTGAATAAAATCGACAACTTTTGTTCCAGAGCTCATTATTTCTTAGTCTTTTCTCTAATATCACAAGCATTCTTTAGGCACAGGGGACAGCTAGCTCTCAGCTTTTAATGTTAATTACGGTAATCTCTGTAGACATCATCACCTCTTCTCTTAATTCATAATGTAGGCATAAAATATCAGTGCAGCTTTCTGTTACAGTAGCATAGGTCACAGCACTCCAGGGGTTTTTTGTGACAGCTTACTCTTTAAAGCCTTTTTTATAATTCAGTAATAAAAATAATACTTCAAAATTACATTTAAAACAGAAGGATATTTTATTTTGTGAATGAATTAAAACCAGTGAGAAAAAAATTAAAGAATAAAAAGAAATAAAAGCACTGTTGCTTGTATTTTTTTTCAGTTGCACAGATCAAAAGTAATTCTGATTTTTGTAGTGAACCAACTACACTCAACCAGACTCTTGTCTTCCACCCCAATTAAAGATGCTCTGTGCCCTATCAGCAGAATACTGCTCTAGTGCCTTCAAAAGGTAAATAAGAAGCATCTGCATTTTGCCCTGGATCATTCTTCGTTCACTCACCTATCTACATTAACACTTAACATAATCAGGAACACACATTTTATGGTGATGCTCCTGACCATTCCCACTTAACACTTAATTTAGGTTATAACCTCCATTACCACAGCAGTGTTGAGGGAAACTTATCTTACCAACAAGCCGCAAAGCATTTGTAAAGACTATATCATAAATTAAGTTTCATTTGGAACCATCAAGAAACAAAAACTGTATTTCCAGGCATGAGAGTCAATTTTCCTTTATCTTTAGCTTTGTTTTGTCTTAGGGGGAAAAAATTAGGGACACAAACACTGATGATAACAACACATTTGCCGGTTTCATGATTTCTTGGATTATATCCTGTTACAGGAACTCAATCACTCCATAAACATGAAATATTAGTATTTGGTAGCCTTAATATTTAAATGCAAAAAAACTACTATAAAAAGTGTACCTCAAAAAATTTTGTCAGGACCCATGGCTACTTGTGCAGTGACTCCTGTGTTACACATTGAGCATTTTCCTCTAAAACGTTTAGCAGCTGTACAATGCTTCAGTTACAGGTTAGCTATCATTGTTGTCTGAGGAATTTGCTTACAGAATCCAGTTTAGCTGCATTTTACATGCAAAGCACGTAAAAATTATTTTTCTTCCTCAGATTTGAGAAATATGACTCACAAAAAGCACATACCTAAAATTAATCTGAAAATAGAAAACTGTAAGTAGAAGGCTTTTCCTATTGGAGATATTCATTTCCATAGCACCTAATTCTGCCATCAAGAATCATTGTATCCAACATATTATTGAAGTATTTTGTAATTTCAGATGTCACTCCCTCTCTTGCTAATATGCAATGCCTTTCTTCTGAGAATTGCAGAGGCTTTTATATTAATAATAAGGTATATAACATCTACGAATTAGGAATTTCCACCTTTCACAGATGGAACTGACACAGAGATAACGTGCCCCAGATTTACAAGTTTTCTGAAGTCATCTTCTCCCAGAAAAGATTACAATAACTCTAATTTACTTTGGAAAACTACTGTGTCCTAAGTGAACTCTCCTGCAATTGGAAGGCACGTTATTATACTAATATCTAACACAAAAGAAAAATGGAATGCCATTCTTTTTCCTGAATCCAATTTTGATTATATGTGTCATTAAATGTCCAAAATAAGTGAATATTAACACCATGGAGGTATCAGTCATGGCTCTCAAGCTGTAGGAAAACTCCATTTCAAACTTACAAAAAGTTAATTCATCTCCTACTATGCTTAAAAGCCACACCGTATACTCTCTTACCTGAATGACCAACACAAAGTGAGTTCTCTAAATACAAGTTTAAACATATTTCACTGACTTATGAGTGATACATCCGTATCAAATAAGAAAAATCTGATTCCTCAAAGCTCTGTCATCAGCCTCAGCATGATTCAAAATTATTTTTGGCACTAGTCAGAAGCACGCTCTTCTCATCCTGTTGCAGCCCATTTAAAGTAGAAGCTCATGTTTTATGAAGCAGCAAGGTGGCAGCAAAACTCAGAGCAACTGTTTCTAACTGTTGTGATTAAGCACAGGAGAAGTAAAATCAGTCCCAGGGCTCATGTGAGAGGCCCCTTTGACAGAGAAAAACTTTTCTCTCCAGCTAATTCACACAAGGTAATACTATTAAGTGGAGCAACATAGAGGAGGGGCTCACATTAGAAGTTTTCTTTGATAAATCACTTCTTTCCAGCCTCCACTATCCTGTAAAGATCCTACAACTGGTGACAGGACTCAGAATTTTTGGTCATAAAGCTCCTCGCAGTACTGCTGCCTCCACTACAGTGTGAAAAAAGTAATCTTAGCTAGAAAACAACAATTCAATTATCCTCTGATCTTTTAACTTTACAGGCAGAGGGACTGGCTTTTTGCTTCTGTTTGGTTTTTTTGTTGCTTGGGGCCAGGGGTAGGGGGGGAGAGGGGGTATGTAGATGATTTTTTTTCCTTTTTTTTTATTACATTAATCTTCATAGTACTCCTCTGAATCAATATATCTATTACAAAATAAAGGCATTTTCATCAGCTCACTTCAGCTGCTCTGCCAAAAAACCACAAATCTAAATTACCCAGTATTTTTGGACTGCTTTATTATAAGAGCAGAATGGTGAATCTGCCCCCAACTGTTAATAATTAAAAAAGACATTTAAGGCTGCATATCTTCAAAGTATTAAAAGTAATTATGCAACAAGACTGTTACAGGGTATGCTTACTTAATATAGCTCAAAGAAATTAGATAAGAATTACTAAGATGTACATATAAAGTTGTTTTTCAGTGAAGGTATGGGTGCATGAGAGGGGAACAGAGGAGGAGCTCCTCATCTGGAAAAGACTAAACAGCTCAGAAAATTATTTTCAAATATTCTTCAGCAGAATTTGCAGCTTTTTATCTAATTTTTGAAATACATAGTCATTCAGATAAGGCAGAAACAAATGGATCACTGCTGCCTCTGGAAGGAATGATAAGTTAGCCTTTGGCATTTAGATATTCACTTTCTAACAGTTGTTCTTTCTCAAAAAATTTCTCCGCCAAACAAAGATTATTTGGGATTGACAAGTCTGTGCTGTGGAATAAACAAGATTTTTCTCTGATAGGATGTTGGAAACAGATGCTTAAGATCCAGATAATACTTTAGTCTGACAGGTGAATTATATCATTCCAGGGGGTCTCATGGAAAAGGTAACAAGTCACACAAATACCTACATATGCCTGACAATGTTCTTGAATCCATGATATTCCATAAGATACAAGAGAAATAAGTCTTTCCCTCACACACTGCAATTCTAATGAGAAAAAGACAATTCTACTTCCTATCCTGTGAGATTGAGGAGACAAAGAGTTCAAAGAGAAGACAAGATGCTAAGGTTGGTGTAGCTGAAACGGTGGCCTGGAGAAAATCACACAAAGCAGTGCTAAGACCTAATGAAGGTATGAGGTGGTTTGATTTCTTAAAAAAAGATCACTAACTGCTCTGTAACCAACACCAGCTGTATGTGCCGTATCAAGGCAGCCAGCATTTACACAACTATTATCAATCCACAAACTTGCTGCCATATCCACTGAGTGGAGAGGGGGTAAAAACTTACAAAAGCTCCAAAATTCCTCAATACCCTGTTAACCACCAGTGCTAAGGCTGCTGCTCTAAATACAGCTTGTGCTTCATCTGCAGCCCTAAAGGGTGAGTGCCCTCTTTGAGCTTTATGTCTCCTGGTTCAAGCCAGGATGCTTCACTGCAGAGACAGTGTACTCAGGTGAACACTGTGGAAGTACAAACATTTTAAGACTTGTCTAAATTTTAGTATTTTGTTAAATACATGCCTAAAAGCAGAAGTCATCTACGGAGGCTGTCACTAATTGCAGTTGCTGCCACAACTAAGTTCCTGGTGCTGGAATTTATTCGTTTCCCACATCTTCTTCACTAAAATAATCCCAAACAAAACACATAACATACATGCAATTTGACATGTGTATATAGACAAGCATTTGAAAATTATTATCCATAAATTACCACAAAACGTTTTCAGATATGATGCAACTTAACACACCGGTACAGGGTGCAGGTATCCTTGAACTTAGGATCTGTCCTTTTTATTAACAAAAGTGACATTTAATTGCAAAGAGGTGCAGAATCTTTCTTAGATTTTACTGTTACTTACATACAAACAAATATTCATTACTTCACATGCAGTTTTCTGACATGCCAGTTCAGATTTTCTGTTTGAATATTTGACACCAGCCAAACTCTGCACTTTTCTTTTACCTGGAATAATGGATAGCTTGATGTCCTGCGATATTAAAATAGAAGTCAGTTGTATGTTTCATCTCATCCGTATGTCCAGAAACCTCAATCCAGTGTGCTATTGGGAGGCAGTAAACTCCATCTACTATGTTGCTCTGGTCGTAAACACAACTTCGATCATGATGGGGCCCATTACCTAAAATAGAAGAAAGTACAATTGCAGACTGTGTATCTGGATAATCTTCCAAAAGATTTGCTGCGAGGTTTGAACTGAGCATTTAAGGCCAGGAGCCACATTTGCTGCCTCTTCAAACTGTATTTCTCACAACGTATTATTAACACCTGAAATAGTGGTAACAGAAGCACTGCCACAAAACAAATGTTCAGCATTAAAACAATTTTTTTTTGTAAATTATTAAAACAAAAAAACAAAAAAACAACCTTTAAAGGTGCATAAGACTCCCACACACTTCAAATTTCAGGAATAATCTAATTTAAGTTCCTCATTTGATGTTTGATAATATGTGACCTCAGCATTTAACGTTCTTACTGTATGACCTCCCTCTGAGGGGTCCATCTTGCTGTGGCCCAAGGTCTAGCTCTGACATGCCACAGCAGTCTCCCCTTGCCTTAGGCTGACTTCTACGGAGTGGGAAAGACATGGGAAAGACCTCAGGGAAAGTTCAGAGGATGGCTATGCAAGGTCAGAAAGGTGAAACCAGAAACAGAAGTAGGACTGGTAACATGGGACTTGTTACCAGCTTAAGGATTCTAGAGGAAAAACATCAATGCAGAAAGGCATCAGATCCCAAAGAAAGTGGCACACAGCAACCTAGTGATGAAGATTTGTTTCAGGGAGCAGAGAAAGGTGGCCCTCCTACACCCCATTCACAGTTGCCTGGCCAGCAAAGACTCTTCAGATGTCCTGTCACAGACCAGATACATATGGATGCTTAGTCTAGGAGCTCATTAAACCCTACCCGTCTTTTATGTTTGCTGACTGATAAACAATCTATTGTCTTCAAATGCAAATCTCACTTTCAGAGTCTGTTCATACACAATAAAAGTTGCCTAAAGTGACCCTTAGAGAGATGGTCACATCTGCAATGGTGAATGATCACAATCACCTAAAACAGCCTTGTTTAAGGTAAGAATTTTTTCTTATAGTTAAAAACTAATATTCATCACCCCTTCCTCTTCTCTTACAGAAATAGTGTGAGCTTTAGTCAGAAAACCAATTTTTTACACCACACCAGGGTAAGCAACTTGAATTGACTGGGTTGTGTCATCAATCAAAACGTTATCTAGCCTCCAAAAATATAGTATATGTATATTCTCCTGCCCCATTCTTATATACTTACTGTAATACTAATTGCATGTAGGAATAATTATTGTGCAGATCAGAAGTGACCTAGTCTATGGCTTGCTTAAGCCTGTTACACATACACATTATTAATGATGTTAAAACATTTCTGAGTAAATGAATTACACCCACAGGAATATCTTCACTTTCATTCTGCATGTAAATGCATGACCAGTTTCCAAGCATCACATTTAGGGAAATTTGCTAGAGCAAGAGCATTTGGGGACATGCACTGACTAGAGAGTAAGACTAACATTTAATACTAAAGCTCAAACCATCTCCTTTTTTCCAGATGATATCCAGCACGTTTTATCATAATTGCAAAATACTATTATTTACCAAAAAGAAAAGTAAAATACTAGGCAGAAAGCTGAACCATTATTCATCACATTGCTTTTGATAAATAAGGTGAGGAAGATCAGCACCTAGCTAAAGAAGCTACAAATATTATCACTATATTTTTATCTCACATTTCTAATTGCTTAAATATTCTTACCACTTTTAAACAATATGTGAAGACAGCAGTATACATCAACAAATACAACAGTGTAACAAAATCTATGCATGTTTATGAGATTTAACCGACTTCATGTATCCAGGAAAATACAACCACAAGTACCACATCTTGCCTTCCCCATTTTACTTTCTGACAACTATCTGCAGAGATGCACATCACCGTGGCCCTTCCCTGCATCACAAGGCTGTGTCTGATCCTGACCCCCATCTGCCCACAGGCCTATGTCCTGTCCCAGCCTCATCCCTGTCCCGAGGGAGGTGCCCGATGCTCAGGGCTGGGGCTGTCCTGGTGTCCCTGGCTGCCAACCCCAGTCCCCTAGGAGCTGCCAGACCTCAATGCACCCTAAGTTTTGATCTCTGGCTGACCCAGTTTTCATCTCTGGCTTTTATGCTACTCCCAGCTCTGTTTTCTCTTGTACACGAGTGCCCTTGTACCCACTCTGGCTCCCTCACATACTTTCCTTTCCACTGCTCACTGCTGTTGCTCTTCTTGCACCAGGGTTTCTTCATGAATTTTTGCAAGCACAATCTATGGTCTCTCCCTCCTGCTTAATTGTTCGTTTTCTCAAGGTGCTAGTCAGTCCTACCAGACAACAAACCTTCACTCTTGTCTTCACAATCTCAATTGCACCACCACGTGCTTACTACTGCAGTCTGCCAGTTTTACTGTCCATCCTCCTTCTCCTCCTTCTTCAGCTTTAATTCTTATTTCTTTTTTGCCTTTCTTCTCTATGATCCACTTTCTTAAATGGCCATGACCTCCTTGCTTTATAACCTTATCACTTTCACCATCATTAATTCCCTTACAAAGCCTACAGGCACATATGGAAGCGAGGACAAGAGTAAATTGCCACGAGACATTTGTTTTATTTGTTCCCTCAAACAGCTTTTGTCAAATTTCATGCTGAAAAGCTCTCTTCTGTAATCATCATTTATGGCTGCACCACTCAGCCTCACCTTCCCACTGTGGCCTAAAGTCAAACAGAAATCTCAAAAGGTATGTTTCTGTTTTGCCTGTAATAATCAGGTAAACAGTAACAACTTGCATTCATAGCATATTTCATGAGAATTGCCCAGCTCTTTACTACTCCTTACATTATATACTGATCTATGAATTAACAACCTTCTTACCGAAATGTCTGTGCAACAGAACGTATATGAACACATATTCAACATATATTCGCACGTGATATAATTTCAGACAGGAAGGAGAGTGTGTTACCATCTTCAAGAAAGACTAATTTAGGAACAGTATGATCACAGCGGACTGCGTTCAGGAAGCTGAATTCACTATACTACTTAAAAGAGTTATGAAAATAGGCACTTAGCACAAAAGATGAGGATCTCACTACCCAGGTAATACCCACACGGTTACACAAGTGATTCTCACCACAGTTTGCTTCACAAGATGCATTTACCAAATAAATTTCAAAAAAAGAAAAATAAGTTGTATCAGCTCACATCGTGCTTCTGCTAGCACAATTTGTCACAGGAAGACCATAATATTTTGGATGCCATAAAACAACAATGCAGGGAAACAGTTTCAGAAGTCGAGCCAGGTAAGAAGTTTTGAAGTTTATTGTAGAATTCATCAATAATTTAGAGCTGCTGCAAAAGACTGAAGATGGAATTCTCTCAACTTTTATCTTCCACTTCTATTTAATACAAAAATAAATGTCAGACAATTAAATCAGCTCTCGTTCAAGGTAACTGATCATAAGCTGTCTTTTAAACAGAAAACAATAAGCATCATTTAAATCTTCTGATTTATATTTGCAAAATGTATACAGCTAGGAAAACAGGCACAGACTGGATGATAAGTAGAAATGATTAGCTGCATAACCCTCAGTTCTTCCTTTTCCACCCACACCTTCTTAAGTATCTTCTCACGAGTTTCCTCTGCCTGAAGCAAGGTGCATCAACTCATGGTGTGAGGTAAGTCCACAAAAAACGTTCTTTATTCTCATCTTAGCCCCTCTACCTCTGCTGATGGAGCTGACTCCTTACATCCCCTCTGTGGTATTCTGTCACACACGTGATTACATCAGGCTCAGGCTCAGAAGAGCCAGCCCAAGACTTCTCGCAGGCACTAGAAGAGCTCATGCCAAGAAGATGAGGCAGGATAAATATCTGGCACACTAAGACACTTATTCTCCCCTCCCTCAACACAGTAGGCCAAGCAAAGTCTGTTCTCGATGTGAATTCCTGGAACATGGGGACTTTCCCAAGCCAAGGACAGCAAGCTGGGCAGAGGGTGTTAACTCCAGGCAGCAATAAACAGCACCACAGATCAAAGACCACCACTTCCTCTCTTGCTCTCTACTCCAGGGCTGTTGGTGTGGTTGGTTACCCTGGGAGGAAACTGTATATGAGATGAAGGCAGTAGGACCATGGTCAGCCCAGTATGACTCTTCTCAGTGCATCAGAAACCTGTTCCTGCCCTTTCTAATTTCTTACCTTCTGCTCAGGCACTAGAGATAAAAGACAGCAGCCAGTGCAGACAGAAGTGCCTTTACACAGCCTGAACATGCCTGGTTGTATCTGAAGCTGGTCATACATACACCAATTTCTTAACCCACTTAAGGTTTGTCCTACCCCACAGGTTCCATTATCTGCTTTATCTGAAATTTTCTCTGGATTTTCTAAGTGACTTTTCCAAGAAGTCAGACGCAGTAGCCCTTTCTGACAGAAACTTCACTAAGCTTCATTGCTCATTTCTCCAACAGCCAGGTTTTCATAAAGTAAGTTACCAAAACTGAAGGCCTAGTGCTGAAGTTTAGTTTCTGTACCTGAAGATGGGAAAGGCCTCACCTACAAGCTGCAAAGGCTATCCTGAGTGTGCTGGACAACCACGTCTGTCAGACGGCCTCTACATTAGTGGCTGGCACAGCACAAACAGAGAAGGCCCGGGGTACAATTTGCTACAATCCAACATGCTCCCAGGACCCCAAATGCATGTCACATCTTTACCAGCACCCTTTTGGTACATAGGTAAATACATCTGTCCCCTTGACTAGTTTCCCCAAGCTTACCCAACCTTCATACAAAGATTGAACATACTTTGAATAAATCCCCCATGACTCCACCAGTCTCCGCAGTGAGAATTCATCACGATTCCCATTTAAACACTCTTCTCAGGCACAGCACCTGTGTGTCTCCTCACCAGTGTCTGCAAGACAAGAACTCTAGTCTCATAACACACATGTTGCTCACAGCACCAGACCACTGGGTAGGCTTCCAGGTGCTTTTAATTGGAAATAAACACTCATTTGGGTGATTCTTTTTTTTTTTTCTTAGTTAAGAAAATATTGTGCAGCCTAAGCAAAGAAAATCAAATGTTTTCCATTCACCTGCTCATCTTTGCAAAAAAGAAGTGCATGAATGTCCTTTGAGTAGGGGCCCTACACAACAGCGAATACATGTTCTTATAGCTAAATCCATTTCTATCAGTATTTTTCTTCATCTTGTTTTTATTCATATTGTTCCAAGTAGCAAAACATAGGCTTAATTATTTATTGTTGGGAAGCAAATACAGAATCATTTAAAAACACGTGAAATTCAATCATAAAAAGGGTAAGTCAGATATTCGAACAGTAGAGATCCTCCTGTTAATCGATCATGTTGGCTTTCCTAATTAAAGAACAAAAGAATTTTGGAAGAGTTTATTAACAGATACATGTTCTAGTTTAACTGATAGGATAGCACTTGTTTTCCTTCAATGAGGTCCATATTTTTTTTTTATTTAAAATCCATCTTTGTGATTCTTCAGAGCGAAAATGATTATCTGAAAGAGAAACATAACAACAAGTTTCTAGGCATTAAATTATAAAGTATTTCATTGCTTTTGCAACCTACTTTTTGCTCTCTACTGCAGATGATTGTGCAGCAGAATCCACTGATGTAGGGAAATGATGGAGAGTAAAGCAACCAAGTAGCCCCACTTGGAGCACAAGCCTCACAAAGGGCTCTTTCAAAACCTGCATGACTGCATTTATGGCTCCTTTTTTAATGCATATGAAGGACGATCCCAGTGGCATAAGTGGCTGTACAAACAAATAAACAAAAGAATAAAACCAAAGCTTTCCATATAACTGATAAATGGCACTAGCAAAAGACAGAGACCAGAACAACACAAAGGAAAACACTGTTTTTCAGCCTGCTTGAGCAGGGAGGTTGGACCAGGTGACCCACTGCGGTCCCTTCCAACCTCATTGATTCTGTGAAAAATGAATGAAGACATAGTAATACAAGAGGTCTACAGATACAGGACTGGAAGAAGGTAAGTAGAGACTAGAAGAAGATGTTCTGAAATTTGATCTAATGATGTACAATAACAGAATGCAAAGAAAAACCTGCAGTTACTATTCTATTACAGCTGTACTGCAGAGATGGAAAAAGTCTGCCAACAGCACAGACTCTTCTTGACACAGAACTGCACACAGATTGCACAAAATAGTCAGTCTAGAGAAATTACCAGATTGATCTTAAAAGATAATAAGCAAAATCTGGGTTGATGAAATTTCTCATCACCATTAAGAGTGGTGAACAAAAATCCACATGAATGAATGAATAAGACTGCCTCTCCAACTGCCTCTGCACAGTTCCTGCAGCAAAGGCACTGCTCAGCCACTCTCTTCCAGCTCCCGGCTTGTTGCACACCTTGCTGGAAGTAAGGTCTTTTTTCTGTTCTCTGCTGTGTAAGAGCAGGTATGTAGAAACTCCAAGGCACAACAGCAGACATAAAGGTGCTGTGTATCTCATCCCTGACTTAACCAGACCCTAAAACACAGGTGTAAGACTTCCAAACCTCCAGCAAGGTGTGTTTCTCAAGTCACTGCTACCTTTGAAAAAACTACAGAGCTACTTAGATACACACATTAGCTTCAGTAGCAACTAATCAACTCAAACACCCAGGCAATTTTCAGAGCACCTACTCCCAAATCAGTACGAGCAAAGACTAACTCCTATAATCTTTGTCATAAATATTGCATGAACCAGGACAGTTTACATGCCAATTCAAAATTTTAACTATGCCTAAATATTTTAATTAATTCCACTTGCTATATTAAATGAGGTCCTTTAACAAGGTAAACAAGTATCTGAAATTCATGCCTAGAAATTACCCTGGGAGAGTTTAATATTATAAGCACTATCAACACTCTGGGGGCAGAGAAACAGAGAAGGATGGAGGAATGAAAGATTCCTTTTTAAAAATAGGAGTGAAGCAACAGGAAGTAAAGGAAACATACAGAAAAAAAAATGTCCAAAATGAAGCATTTAAAAGATTAAGGTTTTGCCAGCTTCCTTACCTTTCACACCAACATTACAATGAAGAAAAGCCTCAAGCCCTGTTTTGGACACGATTCTCAGTTATCTGAATGTGCTACTGCATGGTGTTGTTATCACACATCACTCTAACTGAACTTCCTTCAGTACACTCACAATATTCAAATTTACTTTCCCTTTACACCAGATTCTGTCACAAAAGTCCCCCTGCTGCCTATCTGAACACAATTCAACCTCTGATGTTTTGAAATAGGATCTGTCTCAGTCCTGCAAAAGCAGAATTGCTATTGATTGATAAACAGAGAGGTAGGGAAGGCTGAATTCCCCTTGAGTGAGGTCAAGTATTTTGCCAGTTTGAGTCTGCCACAGGGTCTGGAGTCTCACCGTCCTCAAGTCTCAGCAAAGCCCCTTAGTAGTTCCCCTTTATTTTTATACCTCTGACAAATAGCACTATTCTGTATGGCATGTACCAAACCTTATTTGTATGCTTAATAAATACTTCCTCTGATTATATGGCTACTTTTTCTGCTGCCAGTAAGCTTCCCTTTAGTAAACAGTAGATGAATTTATTGTATATTTATACTTATATCTATTGTACACTTAAATACCTAGTATTAATATAAGACACAACTGCTAGTTTGCCACACCTCATTCATGAACTCCTTCATGACTGGTTTGATTTCCAGAAGTGCTTCCTTGCATTTGCCAGCCCAAAATAGATACCCCAAAAGCAGAAAACCATTTGTATCACACCCTGCACATTTATTTTTTACCAAACTTAAATCAACTTTCAACTTCTCATTTGGTAGAGCTGATACATATAACCAAAGAAGTAAGTTTTAATTCTCTTAAAATTCAGGCTGAATTTGACTTTTTTTAGTCTATTAGTATACCCCTAAGAGAATTCTTTTTATGATTTTTATTTATGCCAGAATTAGACCTAAATGGTTTACAAGAAAGCCCCTCTCAGCACTTCATGCTGTTAATCAACAAACCTTTCTTTGTTTTTTAAACTAAATATAAGAAAGTAAGAATTTTCAAAGGCAGCTTTCAAAAACATACACTTTATTTCTCTCTCTAGGTCTGCTTAGGCACAGGTGTTTGTCAGTGAGAGCTTCTACCACACAAAGAGTTTTTAACCAAATACCCAGTCTAATGATATAGGTTAAGTCAGAGAAAAGAAACTAACAGGAAATTCACCTCATGTAAAGAAGAGGTTCTCTGACAGAGGGTGGAAATAAGACGAAAGGAAATACAGATGATAGAATAATGGCTGAGAGCAACGAAATCTGTAATACAGTCATTCTAACTGCTTTGAAAACTCTCTATGGCATTCTATTGTCTATTACTGATCGCTACTGTCTACCATACCAGAAGAGAGAACTGAAGTACAGGCAGGAAACAAGCTACATCAGAATAGTAACCATGGAAATATCTTAACCAAAGTATCATCCCTGTTATTGTCACTTTTCAGTGCTTCTTGCCATTAACAATAAATTCTCGACCTCTGTTGCATGCTGCTGTCACTTGGAAGTGAGTGATGGGGAAAACAGTAAATAAAGTATTTGCATAAACAATGCATTTATTGTAACTTTGCTATTATAACCACAAATGCTTTAATAAGGCTCTCACAGCAGTCAGAACTGGACCCTGATTATCTCTGTGGGTAGGAAGAAACACATACCTGTCAAATCCAGAGGAATGCAAGTGTACATACCTATTTTTATTCTTCTGATTTTGCAGTTTCACGGACAACTCTCTGTTGTTTTACTGATCTCTGGCAGTCTACTCAGTATAAGCTGGTTAATGCTGACACACAGACAGAAAGTAATGAGAAACTTGCTACCATTTAATTGCATGCTAAGTATATGTCTTGAGAGGGCTGAAGAACAAAACACCATGAGCTATTGCACTTTGTAAACAGAAGTTTCTTTCCATTCCTTACAGAGGTATTGGGTGGTAGATTTCGAAGTTATCCACCTTTACTTACTAAGTTTCCTCACATCTGAAAGGTGTTAAGGCATCTAGCATTGTACAGAAAGCAACAGCCTCACGGGAACAAAATGCCTATGATGTACAATCATTCAACTGTCAACACCCAGTTGTGCTTTGTGTTCCTTCATAGTCACCACATACTTCAGAACAAGACTGGGATGGGGGAAACAAGTAAAACCCCAGACTATTTTCAAAAGCGGAACAGAAATTACATTTAATACTGATGAAACGTGCAAGCAGCTGCAAGGCACTGGCTATACACAGGGAAAATGGCACCACCCAGTGGGAACAACACTACATGAAATATCTGCATTAAAAGGTACAAAGAAATGTTACTCTTAAGGGGTTAGGAGTTTTTTTGTTTGGTTGATTTTTTATTTTTTTAATAATAGAACTGCTACCTATTTTGGGGATCTGTAGATTAGCTTTTGGGGAAAAAAAGATGTATGTCAGTTACAGAAAAATAACCTTATATGCAACTGTACTTTTTAGAATGCCCTCAGGGAATTTTTATTTTGCTTTATCCTGCTATGGCTTAGCCCCAAATATTTTTTGTTCTGTTACAATCTCTCCAATGCAAAGGGCAACTAGATATTATCTTCCCATACACTCTTAAAAGAATCTCCTCCTCTAAATTGAGAAATTATACCTCATTTGTTCCACAGAGTTGAGGCCAAGAAGTGAGATTACCTTAAGTTTCAACAACCTACCATTTTAAAAATTAAATCTTTATCTGCTCACTTATCACTGATACTTTGAACCAATCAAGGGCTCGACCCTAGAAAGCTATGATCACAATTTACTTTGATACTTTCACTCATTACATTATCAAAACATTTATTACTCCATAAGTCACAGAATCACTGAATATGCCAACTTGGAAAGGACCCACAAGGATTATTGAGTCCAACCCCTGGCTCTGCATAGGACCATCCCCAAGAGTCACACCATGTGGCTGAGAGTATTGTCCAAATGCTTTTTGATTTCTGGAAGGCTTGGTGCTGTGACCACTTCCCTGGGGAGCCTATTACCATGCCCAACCACCCTCTAATATTTTACCTGAACCTCCCCTGACACAACTTCAGGCCATTCAGGTTCTGTCACCGGTCACCACAGAGAAGAGATCAGTGCCTGTCCCTCCTCTTCCCCTCTCAAAGAAGCTGCAGACTGCAATGAGGTCTCCCCTCAGTCTCCTCTTCTCCAGGCTAAACAGACCAAGCGACCTCAGCAGCTCCTTATACGGCTTCCCCTCAAGGCCCTTTACCATCTTTGTTGCCCTCCTTTGGACACTTGCTAATAGCTTAATATCTGTCTTATACTGAGGTGCCCAAAACTGCACACAATATTAAAGGTGAGGCCACATAAGCGCAGAGCAGAGTGGGGAAATTCCCTCCCTCAACCAGCTGTCGATGCTTTGCCTGATGCCCCCAGGACACAGTTGGCCCTCCTGGCTGCCAGGGCACTGCTGACTCAGATTCAACTTGCCATAGACCAGGACCTTTCTGTGGCACTGCTTTCAAGCATCTCATTCCCCAGTCTGTAGGAACATCCAGGGTCGTCCTATCCCAGGTGCAGAATCTGGCACTTTCCTGTGTTGAACTTCATCTGGTTGGTGATTGACTAGCCCTCTAATTTGTCAAGGCCTCTCTGCAAGGCCTCCCTGCCTTTAAGGGAGCCAGCAGCTTCTCCCAATTTTGTATCATGTGCAAGCTTGCTTAGTATCCCTTCCAGTCCTGTGTCCAAGTCATTTATGAAGATGTTGAAGAGCACAGGGTCTAAGATGGAGCCCTGTGGAACCCCACTGGTGACAGGTCACCAGTCTGATGTTACCTCACTTATTATTACCCTCTGTGCTCCACCCCTTAGCCAATTGCTCACCCACCACATGAGGTGTTTATCCAGCTGTGTGCTGGACATTTTGTTCAGAAGGATCCTGTCAGAGACAGTATTGAAAGCTTTACTGAAATCCAAAAAGATAACATCAGTTGCCTTCCCTTGATCAACTAAATGGTTTACCTTGCCATAGAAGGAAATCAGGTTTGATAAGCAGGACTTTCCTCTCATGAAGCTGTGCTGGCTGTGACCAAAGACTGTGTTGTCTTTCAGGTGTTTTTCAGTACTTCCTGGAATAATCTTCTCCATAATTTTACCAGGCACTGAAGTGAGACTGACAGGCTTGGAGTTCCAGGGTCCTCCTTCTTGCCCTTCTTGAAAATCACGACAACATTCACTGGCTTCCAGTCAGCTGGATTCCCAAGACTGCTCAAAAATGATTTAGAAGTTTTGCGATGACATCAGCCAGCTCTTCTGGGATGAATCCCATCAGGCCCCATAGATTTGTACGGATCCAGCTGGAGCAGCAGATCCCACACACTTTCAGGATCAACTGGGAGTTGATTGTTCTCGCTGTCACAGTCCTCCAGCTCAGGCACTCAGACCTATTGGTCATTCATCCATCTTGAAGACAGAAGCAAACTGCCAAACACCTCTGCCTTGTCTCTGTCCCTGTTTGGGAGGTGACCATCCTCATCCTGTAACAGGCCAATGATATTTCTATACTGCCCATTGCCATTAATGTATTTGAAAAAACTTTTTATTGCCCCCCACATTTCCGACCAGCTTCATCTCCAGCTCAGCTTTGGCTTCATGAATTTTCTCTCTACAGTGGGAAGCAGCATCTCTGAATTCTTCCCATATCCCTTGACCTTGCTTCCACTGGGCGTACACCTTCCTTTTTTGCCTTATATCCAAGAGAAGGTCTCTGTTTAGCCAATGTACTGATCTTTTTGAACTATCTCAAGTATATGTTGTCCAACATATGGCTTAAACTGCAACAAGCTCACAGGAGCATGAACTGGAAATGCTGGAAAGCCAAAATACCAAGCCACAGGCTGAGTAACATAACTCTTTATAAATCAAACTTTATTGCATTGTTTGGTTTGGGCCTCCAAGAAACCACCAAGAACAGCAACAGCACCTACTTGCAAACGAGACACTTCTTTTCTCTCCTCCCCTCTCTCCAAAACTTGAGCATTTTTTTGAAGGAATAAGGCCCTGCTCACCTGAACAAATTCCTAAAATGTAGGCTGACTGTGCTTTTGAGCTTTAACCAGCAATACTGTATCTGTCAAACTTCAAGCAAACACCAACTACTTCAAACTAACAGTTGGGTGAAAATCATAGAATGCTTTGGGTTGGAAGGGACCATAAAGATCATTCAATTCCAAGCCCCCACTACAGGCAGGAACATCTTCCACTACACCAGGTTGCTCAGGGTCCCATCCAATCTGGCCTCCAGTAACGGGGCATCCACAGGTTCTCTGGGCAGCAATGGATCAACATTTTACAATACAAGCTCATGTTTTGATATATATTTTTACCTTTCTCAAAACATAAGGTGTCAATACATTGTATTCCATCATCTCAAAATACAGTTGGGGCATACTCTTAGTAGCATACCCATAGTAACTCCTCTGTCCTTCTATGGAGCAGATTTCTTCATTAGCACCCACAGTTTATTTAGATGAGAGTATAGGGGATAAAGGCACAGATAAGTGTTCAATCATTAACTCAAAAAAAAAAAAATTCAGGCGTAAGTTGCATCTTGTATTTATTTAGTTTTGACAGTAGGCACAAAATGCTTTTATTTTCCAAGCTGAGAGACCTTAAATCCAGTTTTGAAGAATCAACATCAGAAAAAAAGTCCACCGACAGACACAGGTGCAGTTGGGGAGAACAAAGTATATATTATTTTTTTCTAAACCTATTCTGAGGTTCTAAAGCCCAGCATAACCAAGCTGTTTTCCACAGATACCACAGCACAGTTAAAAATCCTCCTGGATACCAGACCTCAGCTTTCATGACAGTTAAGCAAGAACCAACCCTGAAGAAACCTCACACAGCTCATGTGATTTGAGCCAGAAATGCTCAATGGCCTCAAGTAACAGGTCCTGGTTGCAGATCAGTAACATCACCCTGGGACAGCAGAGGTAAGTATCTGATCCTTCAGGAGCACAAGTGAGTTTCCTCTTCCACCTCATCCTCCTAGAGAGGGGAACTAGTTCCCTCCCGACACAAGCAGCAACCCAGAGATTCTCACACAGGCCAAGCCTTGCCTGAAAGCTTCCTACCACCTGGCAGAACCCAAAAGCCAGAAAACACTGTCGCGTGACTTTGACTGTTCTAGCCCACAGAAACAAATACCCTCACTTTAAGTTTCCCCAGTGCATTGGAATGGCTGTAATTTATACTCAAAGCACGTGATACAACATGTACTGCAGTATTATGAAAACAGTATGTGTTACCAGTGGAATTCTCACAGGTATGTAGTAATAAAAAACCGGGAGTAAATACAGCACATTATTTCAACACCCAATATATGTAAACATCGGAGACATCCACAACTGGACTGGAGTTTCTCTGGTTGCAGACGAATGCCACAACTCATAAACTTAGAGCAAGTATCATTCTGCACTTTTCTCTATCTCCCATAACCATGTCGTCAAAACTGCAGATGTTCTGTAAGTGCTAAATGTCTCTCAATGCACATTTTAATTCTAAACAAGCAGGATACTAAAGAGACAATGCACAGCACTTGCTTATTAAAAAAACCAAACAAACAACCCTTTTCTTAATAAAGAGTTGTCTTTTCAAATTGTGATTTCTATAAGAATAAGCAGGCGATAGCCAAAACTTTTACTGATACGTTAAAAAAACCCCAACACATTAAAACAAATGAGATAAAAAAGAAGTGCAAGATTGCTTAAGTATCAGAAAAACATTCTTAGGCTCCCTTCACGTAATAAATGAAGAACAATAATTTCAAGGTTTAAGCAAATTTAGTTCTTTCCTGTAAATATTAACTTAGGAAAAAAATTGTTGATATGAATGTGTAATTAAAAAACTCTTCTGCATTTGGAGGATATGCCCATTTGCTTTCTATCACTCCAGCTAAGCAGTGAGCTAATGCTGAGCATTTACAATGACAAGACCAAAATGCCACACAGGTTAAACCTAAAACTGAAAATCTGACAAAACAGAGTATGTTTATTACTCTGACTACATTTCCTGAATGTGCCTCCAGGAACAGACAGTATCTTGAGCTATCACTACTTCCAAACTAGACAGTAACCATTAACCTTACGTTGCTGATTCTTTATAGTCTGGAACACTTTGTTATTATTACTGTATTCTGTATGGCAAGGATCTCTTTATATATTAATATCATTGGCATACTATGTACAACTCGGCACTTTCAAGAGAGACAAAATTCTGCTTCCTTGGATAGATGTAAAGATTTTTATTCCATAAATTCACTTTTCCTGCAATTCTGCAAAAGAAAAACATGGTTAAAACAGGCAAAATACACTACTTGTTTTATCTGCTAAATAAAACAATTACTATTACATGATGTACATAATATTTCATGATGTTAGCCTGTGTGAATGTAGCATTAACATGTAGCCTTTTATTAGCATAAAGAAAAAAAAAAAAACCAAATGCAACCGTGATGACAACATGCATGTTTTAGTCTATATGACAGAATGGCAGTTTAGAAGTGTGGTACATATTCTTAAAATGGTTGAAGAGCAACTGCTCTACAGTGTGCTATTTTGGTATACGGATTATAAAACTATGACTTAAAAAAACCCTCACAAACCACCTACTCATCTGTCTCCCTTTCACGGGGTCAGATCCATTCCTCAGTAACAAAAGGTATATTTAGAACTTTATTTGACTCAGCAGACAATTGTATGAGTGTTCTCAGAACAACACATGTAAACTGACTAGTTATTCAACATTTGACAACACCAGGAGAAAACCATCGTGAAACTACTACTGAAACTGCAAAAGACTGGAAACGCTGTGATAGAACTTCTGCTTTTTTTTTTTTTTTGAAATCCAACGATAAAATTTGCCAGCCTGAAAATGCCACCATGACATTTCAGCTTAGCAAAATAAAAGTAACAGCCCACACCTTAATGCCTAAGTAGAAAATTCGAAGTTCTTTACTTCTGGGGAAAGAAAAAACAAAACAAAGCATCATGACAATGGATGCCTGAAGTAAGGGGGTAAAAAAAAAGAAACTGTTTCGAAGGGCTTTTACCAACCTAGAAGAGCTGCTTCCTTCTGCATTCACTCTCCTCCATCACACGGTTAAAAAACGTTTTTGTTAGCGAGAACTCATGTCACGTCACGACAGCCTGGGCGGTTCTACCTGCAAGCACAGTTCGGGGCACCCCTGCACAGGATCAGCGGCAGGATCAGGCTCGGGCTGCGGCCCCTCTGATAGGGACACCCTCCTGCCCCCGGGACGAGGAAGGCGGAGCTGCCGGCGCCGAGGGCAGGGAATGCACTGCCTCAAGGAGAAGCGCTGGCTCCGCTGCTCCGCCCTCCAGGCCGACGCGCCGGGCGGGCACGTCCCCGCGGCCCGGGCAGCGCCGGGGAGTGCGGGGGGCGGCGCGGCGGGGCCTCTCCGTTACCTTCCCAGAGGAGGCGGCCGCCCTC
>VXAY01004387.1:477406-502355 GCA_013399855.1 Oxyruncus cristatus | reverse complement strand
TCGGCCGCGCCGGCCTCATGGGCACGGCGCGCTGCGGGTCCCACTGGCCCAGCTCCGGCCGCGACCCGGCAACCAGCAGCTCCGCGCCGCCCTCCATCACCCGGGAGGGCAGCACCACCCCGAAGCGGAACAGCATGGCCGCGAACGAGGCCGAGGTCGGGGCCGTGGCCGTGGCCGCCGCTGCTAGGGAAGCCGCCGCTGGGGGTTCGCACTGGGCCCGCCCTTCCGCCGGGGCCCCGACACCGCCCCGGCCCCCGCCCCCGGTCCCGTCCCGGTCACTGCTCCTGTCCGTATGCCTTGTGGCGGTGGCGGCCGGGCAGTAACTCGTTGTGGGAGGGCTTTTCCGGGTGCGGTTGTTTTTGCCCGAGCGCACGTAGCCGAAGGAACTCCCCTCCGAAAGCACCGCCTGGGAGTCAAAACAACACCGACCCCCGGTCGCTTCCTAAAGCGGGGACTGGGATGGAGAATTCTCTCTGCAGCTCAGTAGTGGCTTAGCAGGTTGCAAAAGGCTACGCGTTATGCGTGCTGACTTTAACAAGGATTATAGCTTCATAAAAGGAAGCCAGTGCAATTACTCCCAAGAGCCCAGGCTTAATTTAGCGCAGAAAACACATCATTAAAAACCCCCGTACGTGCAGCTCTACAAACAAGGACTAGCCGCAAATAACCCTTCAGTGTTCATGATGTTTGTGTCTTTTCCGACTGACAGGCAGACAGTGATGGTGAAAGCAGAAATGTGAAATGCTGGGGGAGGTTTGAAAGCTTTCTAAAAAATGCCGTAGCTCCTAACTGCACCCGTTCTGCTTATAGCCAGAAGAGGAAAATTGGGCAGCCCCTACATGTAGCAATATTCAGGACTTAAAAAGAATGGCTGAGGAAGAGGATGCAATCCAACCATTTATAGGGCAGTCTTTGTTTGAATACACCCATTTCAGAATTGTTTGAAGACAGAAACAGGAGTGGTAACTTAATTTAGGTCAAGTTCTGGGAACAGGATGAAGGCCTTTCAATGAGTCAAAAGAAATCCTGCCTCAGATGATGGCTGTTTGTTTCCTGTGTTCAGGGGTGACAACACACCAAAGTGTATGGGTTGCCAAATTTATTTTTAAGAGTGCTGTAGCTAATTTTCACTGATCCTCATTGAACTCGTGTAAGTGATATGCCGCCATTTTTCCAGACGTAGCCAAGGCTAATGGAATTCTTACTCTCCTCCATGCATTTCTTCTAGCACCAGTCTTCACTGTAGCACTGCTGCCTTTGTGGAACAGTGCCTTAAATTTTAATCTTTGCTTTTGCTCAATCTTACAGTCAAGTTATTCATAACCTATCTCATAATTGTCTTTCAAACTTCTACCTCTTTACCATATGCCTTCATTTTAGCATCATGGGCAGGACAGAATGTAACGACTTTGGGGTTTTTTCCTAAAGCTCAAGCTTGAAAGGATTCCTAAAACAATCCCAGCATATTGTATCTATGTAAAACCATATGCTTCTGTTCATTCCAGTCACAGTCTCAGCTAAGAAACTGCAGGATCCGATAGTACATCTGACTAACAGTTTAGTTCCTGCCTGTTGTCTAAGCCTAAACATAAAGAGAAACCAGCAACTTGCACCTTTAGACAAACCTGAGTTTGTACTGAGTACTCATCTTAGACCTGTAAGCCATGTGGAACAATAAAAAAAATTGTTGTTTAGACTCTGATGTGTCAAATATTATCTTTAAAAGTAATTCACTCAATTTCTTCTCCAGGGTCTGCCTTAAGGCATTTTGTGCCAGTCAATATTGGGTGTTTGATGAAGGCTAAAGATGACAGGAAGCAACCAGCTTAACAGCCTGCTTTTTCCTTAAAAAACCCTACTTCAGATTAGGGCTAGATTGAGAGATCAAACAGTGAAGGCTGAAAAACTGGATCTATTGATGGATCCTGCAAGACTGAGATAAAAACTAGAAATGTAGATTGGCTTGGGACTTAATTGTCACCTTAGGCCTCCTAAGGAATTAACAATAAACTAGTTTCCTTTGCCAAAATAACGCCTTATTTTAGTACTGCCTGGCCAATGCCGTTCCCCTGCAGTCCTCAACACTATTCTGAAACCTAAAAGCCTTCCCCATAATCCAGTCATCTATTACAACCACAAATTAAACATGACCATTTTCTTCCCCCTCCCCCCCATATTAAGTCCTCATTCCGACTTGGCAAGCCTTACAGTTCCCATCAAAAAGCTTCGCATAAAGGGGCCAAAACCCTAAATAATCAAGTTGCTTTTAACTGTCCCAGAAACTACTGTTAATTGTTCTCTCTTATGAGAACAAACTACCATCTGAGTGGTCTGTCTGAATTGTAATTAAATAAACGTTGTGCCTTTGTGTCCTTCACAGCTGTTTAGGATCTAGCAGTATACTTAGCCTACAGCATCTGCTTACTGAGTGGAAGCCTTGATTGACCTCAAATCGAACAGTAAACTAGCAACACAGTGAAACTTAGTGCCAAGTTTATTTTAAAGCTTTCAATTTCTCGTCACTGCTACTATCTCAGATCTTTGCCAAAGCTGACTATGTTTCTAACTGGCAAAATGGGAATGATTGGATGGGGAAAAAAACCCAGCTTATTTTTTCACAGCATTAGTATTCAAGAAGGGGCTCTAGAGATTGCAATCTCTGCAAAAATCAATTGCTTTGTGGGATTTCTGCTTAATTGTACTGATAGGTCTGGCCTTATGTAATTTCCAGCAAATTAGCCTTTATGTCTGGTTTATTATCCAAAATTTGTGCAGGTGGTAGAGATTTCACAGGAGGACTCAGTGAGGCTGTGTACGTCACTGAGGTACACAAAGTCAGTGTAATCAAAATCAACCAACAGTTATGCCTTCAGTTTCTGCCTAATTGCTGTAGCTAAAAGTATTCTAAGGAAAAGTTTGAATGTCCAGAGATTGGAGCTCTGATTATACTTATGGACATGTAAAACACTTTTAAAGGCATTTTCACTTGCTGTGCACTAAACTTTTGCAGAATCACAATCTAACTTTCTACATAGGGCCCTACTGAAGTTCTAATGCTGAGACTGTGTGTTCATGTCAATCCCATTGCTGTGGATGATTTATCAGTCAGGAAAGATACGTTTATGGTTTTCTTATGCTACAGAAGTCCCTCTAATTTCTTATACAGTCTCTTCCTGGCATAAAATAGTCCTGGTATTTTTGTAAACTCAAAAGTTTTGAACCATTTGTTACAGTCAGGAAACTTGAGCAAAGTGTTGCTGGCTGAAGTTTTAGTAAAGACAGTAGTTAAGAAGTTTGACAGTATACAGCAGTTCAAAGTTCAGCTTTCCAAGTGGAAAGTCATATTTTTCCTCACAATTTTCTTATTTGATAAGTGTCAACTAGGTGTAGAGACAGCACACAGTTACCTGAACACTACTAAAATGACAGATGAACTTAATACTTCCCGGTTGGGGTAGCCTGTGTCTGCAGCGTATGTGTCCTTTACTGATTACAGACTTTTATCCCGTGGGCCAGTTTGCAGCTTGGCATAGCTCTATCTGTTGTTGCTGTACAGTGATCTCAAATGATAATATTTCCAAGTAGGGAAATCTGTAGTGAAGAGAGACGGTTTGAATAACAAAAACAAAACACAAACACTGAAGGGATCTGCTTGGAGAAGGGAGGGGGTGTCCCTGATTGCAAGTTGTGGGTGATGTTTAGATTAGCTGTACTCCGATCTACACTTGCCTTTCTTCCCTTTTTAGGTCATTTTCGTTCTTGTAAAGATACAGAGAAAATGTTATTGAAATTTCCAAATGTTTCTGCTAATTATAGAAAAGGGAAAGGCAGCACATGGTACACAGTCATGCTTGTAAAAGGGCAAACATTTATATTATGTGGTAAGCTGATTTAGATGTACTAGCCATTTGGGTAAAATGTTTATTGCTGAAAAATTTAGACAGCCTANATATATATATATAAAGAAAACTAGTCTAATGCAAATAATTTAAAACCACTGTTTTAAGTGAAAGTTGATTATGTTGATTAATCAAAAGTAATAGATCTATGGACCCAGACCTTCTAATTCAATTCTAACTGCCTTTCTCATGATAATTCTGATAGAACTATGAACTAACGCTTTCACTCTTTGTTCTTATTTCACAGTACAACTAAGAAATACCTTTATAGTCTGAAGACTGAAAGAAGACTAAGCAATTTAAGAACCTGTTACCAGGTAAGCACCGCTATTCATAATTTTTAGTTTTCAGTGCTGTGTCAGAGCAGCACTTAATGCAGTGATAACTCCATTGACTATTTTAGCTGCTTATTGCTAGGAGCAGCCTTTTATGCAGACTAAGCTACAGAAGTTCTGGCATGACTGACCATTTTAAGAATTGTGTTGTAAAATTATGCTGTAATAATAGGTAGGACACCACAGGAGACAATTTCCACTTTTGCATGGGGGTTTGTGTGGCATATTTAAAAAAAAATGTCTTATTCTTAGAAGTAGGCAGCATAAATATGCAATAACATTACAGTAAACATTACAGAAACACATACAGGAATAACTGTTCAGGCAAGTTTCTTTTTTCAACATCCAACAAAGCCACCTCTGCATCCTTCTCAGCCTCAAACGTCTTAAAGGCTGGAGAAAGTCCCGACATGTTTCAGCACAGGACCCTTTCAGGATATCAGCCTCATCAATGCCCAGATAGCAACACATATCACAGACTCATTCAGCATATGGCTCCTTTCCTGCTTCAGAATGAGCCACACAGTTCTTGGAGGGATGCTCCAGACCAGCCTCGCGTGTCTGGGGTGCATCTGCACTGGGTTCATACATGCCAAGCAAGCCTGGAGTTCTGGTAGCCCTAGCAGGAACATGGCTCTTCTGCCTGGCACAAAGGGACAAGAGAGGCCAAGTGTTTACTTGGAGATCAAAGTACCTTGAGCTTCTTCAGTGAAAAACAGTTTGTAACAGTAAATCATTACAATGCCAATTCATTATAAGGTACTTTTTTTGAAACCAGCCTTTTGTCAACAATGTTATAGCAAGTTTCTCATTAAAATTCCTACATGAGGGGACAAAAGTGTGTTTCAGCCCTTTTCAAACAAGACAGCACCAAACACTTGACTGTATGGAATAGCAAAACTTTATTCCATTAATTAGGAAAGTGCAATCTGACCCAAAATTTATGTGCAATATGACAGATTAGTAGAAGAAGTCTCCTTTTCGTGGAGACTTACATAATCCTTCCACTTTCAAAAGCAGATGCTTACAGACCATAGTAACTGTGCTCCAGTCTAATGTACTCTCTGTAAATTGCAGAGTTTCAGTGTTGTTAGGACCTCCAACAAACTACTGATTGATAAAAAGTTCCTGTATGTTATACTCCTGTGACCATTTTAAGAAAAAATTACTGTTTATTTTTCATTATGCAGACTTTTTTATTGCAATTGTGTTATGTATGACCAACAGCATTTCAGAAAGACACACACAGCACTAGATCGCAGAACATTTGTCACAGTCTTTAAGATTATAGTATCATTAAAGTATTTAAAGTTTATGCATAATTTGCTATCTTCAGAATATAAATTACTAAATTACAAATCTTGAATTCAGGAAAAAAAACAAAAATCCGGTTGGTATTGTGAAAAAGGGAAATAAAAAGGATGAAATGTAGAGAGATGATTATTCATTTGAGTATACATATATGTAAGTATATAATTCTCAGTGGTCATTGTATATTCCTTATAATACAAGAAATCCAACTTACTGATGACTGACCCTACCAATAAATTCCTTTTTCCAGCCTTTTTCTTAGACTGAATCTGGATCAAAAAATAAATACAAAAGTTATCTGTAGAGCAGCAACTTATTTTTAAGGTCTAGGAGAAATGGCAGCAGAAATAAAAAAAGAAAATTCAGAAACCACCCTGCTTCCTACCTGACAGTCCCACACATACAAAAAATAAGAACAGAATATCGTTGACCAAATCTAATAAAGAAGAGATGTCATACTCAAGTGTATAATAGTGTACAGAATATCTACTCCATTATCTTCTTTCCTGTATGAATCCATTGCTGTATCACTGTATCAGTCCAATACATTGCTGCTGCTTATCTTCTTGTTTTCACGTATTTACCAAGTTTTCCATTGTACATCTCTTGTTTTTCTTTTATAAAAACTTTATTTCAGCTGATTTGGCAAGCTGCACTAAATTCACTTACCTGGCACACAAATAATTCTTGCTGGGGAACAAACTATTTTCATCCAGCTATAAAGAAACTCTTGGACATAGGAATAGCAGTCTAGAATGAGAGTGTAAACAGCCTGCAACTTAGCAACCTTCCACAGGCCATGGCAACAGCTTGCAGCCAAAAACCAGAAGATGTGTATGACATACTTTGGAGACTAGATCATAGACAGGGGACTCCTGCTACTTAATTTGGTGTGTGTATGTTGCTGTGTACCATAGAGACCTGTTTCCACTTGAGCTCAAGTTCTCACACAGATGCCTCCCCATTAGCACAGCCAGTCCCTCAAGGTAATCCCAACACAGCAGCCAGACCTGGCTCCCGAAGGGTTGTACCCGATCCCTAAGTCAGCAGCTGACCACTTGTTTTCTATTTCACCTGTTTTGAAGGAATAATGGATTTTGAAGATCAGCCCCCCAAAAAACCAGTCGTGTTATTGAAAAGTATTACAACAGCCTTTGAAGTACAGTACTTCAGTCTCCTTGTAGAGTTACACTTGCATTACACATACACTGTCTTGAACACATGAGCACACTTCAGTTTTCAAATGACATCTTTCTCACTGCTTACTTTTCCTTCCTTACTGCATGAGTATATAATTATATAATTATAGATACAATTACCTATATTTATATATATTATATATAATTATATATAATATATATAAATATAGGTAATTGTATCTATAATTATATAATTATAGATACAATTACCTATATTTATATATATATAAAATTATACAAGCTGTCTGACACATCTTACACTTCCCAAAGAGGGGAGAGGTTTAAGTACACTGAAAAATAGCACCTAGATCTAACTGTCCTAGTTACAGATTCCTTCTTGATATACTTGTATACATTAAGTCATCTGCACACTTCCATAGGCACAATATTCTCAAGCTAAAATCATTATGGAAGGCTTAGTGCTATATAAAGTGTTGTTGCCAAATGCCTTTCCTATTCTGAGATAAAATTAAATAGAAATTTTCATATATTTATATATGTATAACAGGCATTAATTTGGCCAAAAATGAGTATTTCTTCGGTGACCTCAAATTCCATGTAAGAGGAATTATTATCCTAAATTACCAGAATTAGTTTTTGCTTGATATAAAATTCCTTGTCTGTGAAACTTGTGAATAAATCCTGATCTGATCTCTCACTTTTCAGGTTTTCCTGCCCATAAAGCAATGAAATGGAGTTTTTAAAAATCTGTTTATATAGGAATTGCTGGAACTAGTTCCACACAAACTTCAAAACTTGCTCTTTGAGTTCCTGTCTGCCAATCAACCATTCTTTGCAGCATGTAATAGTTCTTTATTAAACACATGTTGTAGAACATCATGTTCCAAGTTCTCGAGAGCTTAATCTTATTTAAAGAACAGGTTTTTACACTGCGTATGAGTATTTTATGAGTATTTTTAATTAATTGCTTAAAAAATACAGCAATCCCAGTGATTAAAATATTTCTAAGGAGGAAAAGGCAAAGGGAATAGAGCTATTAGATTGGCATAATGGCCAATCTGCACTGACAGAGGCAGCACAGTGAGGCATTTGATGTGCCGCTATTAGATTTCCTTTGGAAGCATCCACATTTTACATTATTTAAACTGAAAGTAACAATCAAGCTCTGAATTTCAATTTGACTGTAAGAATGAATACGCAAATAAAGTAGCTTTTTTTACCTTAGTGATCAATGGTACTAATATTGTAAATATTCACTACCCTGACTGCATTAAATGACACACAAAATATCTTTCAGCATTTCTCAAAGACTGTGGTGTGATAACTCAATCTCTTGCTTCTTCAGAACCTCTAGAGTGTCGCTCCTGGCCTAGTGAATATGATGGGTGTTACTGCACAGTTCCTCCTCAGCAGGAACAAGAGTGTATTATGTGAGGTACTGACTGCATGTTCCACTTTTCCACCACAGACCACTTATCTTACCTTTGCTTTCTGAATCACCTCATTTTCAGCTGTACACACATCTCTTTCAAACTACATGGATTCTGGCAGTATAAAATAATAAGCTAAAATAATCGACATGGGTTTTTTCAACTCTGTTTCTAAGGAGTGGCTGTGCACACAAAAGGCACATTTAGTATTTGCACGAAGATCTGCACACTCCCTTAGTAACTGCTACCATCTACTATCTTGCTGTGGGATGGACGTGAACAGTCTGGCAGGTTATCAACGTCAATACCTTTAAAAAAATCAAGCCTGTTGCCACATGTGTCCAGTGGAATAATCCATACTACAGCATGCTCAAAGCCAGGCACTGCAGGTGAGATGGCAATCACAGCCCTATCTGCATCTGTTTACAACCACCTGCAGCAGAACAACATCAATATTTTATTCCAGAAAGATCCTATGCTGAACAAGCATGAGACATATCTTTTTAGACTTAACACTGATAAAGCTGAGCCCATTGTTACTTGCCTCCAAAAGTAATTGAGCCAAGGTGGCATATTATGTTGTAACAACTAACTTAGATGTACCTTCTAATTATTTTCCTTTTAATATTTTTAAGGAGAGAGCACAAAACAGTGTTCATATCATTCTAGTCTCCATGTTTTTGCAGGGAAAGTTAAACCAATCTGTCTTAGTCAAATGAGGTTCTCTGACACTGTTAAATACTAAACCTCAGAAGGCAGGGTTTTCTTGATATTTAAAAAGCATGAAATAAAAAAAACACTGTCAGTGCCTTCACTTACTACTAGAAAGATTCAAAGTGACTCTAGCAAAACCATTCTCATTTGGAAGTTCAAAGCTAAGACTTTATTAGAGATAACAGATCAGTATCTATTGATTCCATCAGCACATGAAGGATTATGTCCCTCTGGAAATACATCTTTCATTTTCTGTTCTTTTAAGCAATCTATTTTAAGCCATGGGTATTTAATATAGGTGCAAGTTTTAACTTAAGACTTTATGAAAATAAAACTAATTGCTGTTTGTAAAGCTATGCAAAATGGTCTTTTACACATGTAATTTAGCCTAGTACGACTGCAAATTAAAAGATTCAGTGGGGACAGCCAGTGGGATATTATTTTTCGAACAATGCCAAGAAAACAAAAGAAATTAAGAAAAAGGGAATAGTGCAAAGAAGCTGTTCACTGTCTGAACTATGCAGACACCAAGAGAAACTAATCCTTTTTCTGCTGCTCCCATCAATCATGCTTTTTGCAAAGCTGTATGTATTTCATTGAAATTCACAATCAATCAGCTTAAAATAAAGGGGCTAATTAAACTTCAACTACTGATTTGGATATTGTATTTTTTTTAAAAATTGCAATTCATCTCTACTATTCAGAAATGCTTGCAAATATAACAGCTTTTTCTCTAGAGACATGTCATCCACTAGAGAACTATAAAAGGAAAACTACTGAATTGTTATTTGGCAACTGACTAGAGTGATGGATGAATGGCACATTATCACCTAGAAGGGCTTATTTCAGACGTGGAGAGTTAGTACTTTGGTTTAGAATTGAGACATATTTTAAGCAGCAAACCATATGACCTGGATTAGAACAGCCTGAAAATTGCATGGAAGTCAAATGAATCCACTCATTTCCCCCAAAACACCTCTTTATGTAAATTTAGTAATAGTGTTATCGTACGCCAGAACATGAATATGTACAACACATCTATGCCATGAATATGTGTAACACATAAGCTAACAAACTTCAGACTGTTCTACTGAGACCAAAAATACTCAAAAATCTGTGAAAAGTATTATTTATAGAACAAATGCAGCTGGTATCACTTTTCTAAGTGCTTCTAAGTAAGATAAACAAGTTACTGGTAGCCTTTCCTAAGAAAACAAGTTCTGTTAAGGTTCGTGTCCATACCAGTGGAGAATGAGTGGTTTTGTTTTACATTTATTATGCTCAGTTTATTAAGACTTGCTTTGGTGTAGCACACCTTTGTTCAAATATTTCTACTCACATACATTCAAGGAGACAGAAACCAACACATTTGATGTATTGGTCCAGCTAAGCATAAAAGTAACTCTACATGGATTTCACAGAATTACTGTAGTTATAGCTTTAGCATTTCACTTTGCTCAAATGTGACTACATCTATATGATCCATAGAGCAATAAATAGTGATTTTTTTTTCCTTACCTAAGTTGCATTTTGGATGAGTTCATCAGAACATCCCCCTGAAGCTTAAAAGCAACTTTAAAGGCTTTTAATATCAGTGTCAAACAGTGCTTTGAAAAAACTAATTACTTCTATTGTTAATCCCACTTACACTGATATGAAAAAAACTCAACAGACTAGCATTTAATACAGCAGAGGGAAACACAAGTGACAATAAATCTGCTGGAAGAGTGCATTTGGCAATGGTGGGATCACTGACAGTACAGGCTAGATTTTGACTCCTAGCATATCTCATGGCAATTCCTCAAACTATTTGTGGAGTTATAGTAAAAGACCGGATAAATTCTATCTGCTCCACCTGCAAAGTGTAACACATTTGCTAACACTACATGATGTCTCAGCTGATTAATGGGTAACTCATTATCCTGCAGTAGCTTGCAATTATAAATTATGTGGTTTCATGTGTCTAGGGGCAGGTAACTCCTTTACCATGGCAGAGTCCCCAGATAATGATCCTCATGTTAGTTTCAGCTTGAGCACAATTCTAAAATTTTCCTTCCGTGGATGCAAGTAGTCACTCTAACCTGGTCAAACTTTAGAATTAATACATGCCCCTATGATCTTGACACAACCATCAGGTAGTTGCTCAAGCTCTGAAGTAGCACAGTATGCATCAGTTGGCCACTTGTTAACTTTTCCCTGAGCTCTGTTAGGTCACCTCAGCTGCCAGGGAATACTCATTCACTTTGTGTGTTGTTCTTATTAAGTACCATTGTTAAGTTGTTTGATTTCTGTCAATCAAGAGTGGCTTAAAGTTCAAATAGAATATTCCAAAGGCAGACTATACCCAAAGTTTCTTTAGAGCAGTGGTTCCCAAACCCACTTTTGCTGAGAGCATACCCATGGTCAGAACAAAACGATAGATCAATTACAATTTATCTTGACTAACTGCCAAAGCATATATTATTCCATATTCTCCACCTATTTTGATGATTTCTTACTTACACTTTGTTTCACGTATGGATGTTTGGCCAACCTTGTTTAACATACAAGGTAACTAATTCATATAGGTTCCTGTGTGTTATTCTTGGGACTGTGTAATGTAGCAGAATAATTTAACATCATTAATTTTATGAGGAGAGAAAGGTGAAAGCAAGAGAGAAGTCAGAAGCAGCTCTTGCTGTAATTATCATGTGAGAAACAGTACCTCATTATTGAATGTTCCTTCTCTGCTTGACTTGGAGACAAGACAAACTGGATCTTCCACATATGAAGTGCCCTAACCATTCTGCTGTTATTCTGAATGAACATCAGTGTCTTGCTTCCTTTCTTGACATAAACCATATCAAGCTTTTGTTTCATTCAAAGCAGAGGGAAAATATAGATAAAACCACTTTTTTTCCTGCAAAATAGAATTACAGCTTTGCAATTAAATGGTATTGCTCAGTGACATTAAACCACACAACCCACTTTATTCCATCATTAACACTACAACCCTGACGGCAAATCCAGTTAAGGCTTCAACACCTACTCTGGATCAAAACCTCAAGTCAAACCTTTTCAACCACTTCAGTAAGAGAAAACAAGAAAGTTGGCTATTAGGAAATGGCATTTTTTTGAGTGGTACTGTTGATGCTAATTCTTACCATGAGTACATTGAATAATTTAAAACCAAGTACTTTTTAATCTGAGCTCTCATGACATATTCAAGCCCTTCCCTCTCACATCTAGCAGGGATTCTGCCCACCTTACTTGCTGAGTCACAGGACTCCCTCATCTCATATATGGTGCAAATCAACACAGTAAGCCTCAGCCTCACAAGCCCTTCCATGTTCCTTCCAGCTACCAAGCCCCACTGGAAATAGCATAAGCAAGCATATGGATGATACATCTGACATAACCTTCCCGTGACTGCAGAACAGTCCTACGTGATTTCTCCTTTTGAGTGGAAGCAACACCACCTGAGAAACAAATCATCACAAACACAAAAAATGTGAAGTTACCTGCATTAAAAAAACCCAGACACTAGTGGTGTTCCCCAGTGCTCAATATTGGAGCCAGTTCTGTTTAATATCTTTATCAATGACCTGGATGAGGTGATCAAGTGCACGCTCCAGTCAGTTTGCAGACAACACTAAGTTGGGCGGGAATGTTGATCTGCTGGAGGGTAGGAAGGTTCTGCAGAGCGATCTGGACAGGCTGGATTGATGGACCAAGGCCAGTTGTATGAGGTTCAATAAGGCAAAGCGCCAGGTCCTGTAGTTGGGTCACAACAACGCCATGCAGTGTTACAGGCTGGGGAATGAGTGGCTGGAAAGTTGCCCAGGGGAAAAGGACCGGGGGGGTGCTGGTTGACAGCCACTGAACGTGAGCCAGCAGTGTGCCCAGGTGGCCTCCAGGCCTGTATCAGAAATAGTGTGGTCAGCAGGACCAGGGCAGAGATCATCCCCCTGTACTTGGCCCAGGTGAGACCACACCTCAAGTATTATGTCCAGTTCTGGGCCCCACAATGTAAGAAAGACATTGAGGTGCTGAAGTGCGTCCAGAGAAGGGCAACAGAGCTGGTGGAGGGTTTAGAGGAGGGGCTGAGGGAGCTGGGGTTGTCTAGCCTGGAAAAAAGGAGGCTCGGCGTGACCTCACCCCTCTCTACAACTACCTGAAAGGAGGTTGTAGCCAGGTGGGGGGGCAGTCTCTTCCCCCAGGCAACTAGTGACAGAATGAGAGGACATGGCCTCAAAGCTGTGCCAGGGGACATTCAGATTGGACATGAGGAAGAATTTTTTGATTGAAAGGGAGGTTAAACATTGGAACAGGCTGCTGAGGGAAATGGTGTAGTCTCCATCCCTGGAAGCATTCAAGATATGACTGGATGTGGCACTTACTGCTATAGTCTAGTTGACAAAGTGGTGTTTGGTTAAAAGTTGGACTCTTATGATCATAAAGATCTTTTCCAACCCTAATGATTCTATGGTTCTAAGTGCTTTCTAATGGATTTTGTCCTTGTGTTTGATCTTGGATGGCTGCCAGACACTGAACTCGCCACTTTGACTCCCCCTCTCCCACAGGATGGGGAGAAAATAAAATGGAGAAGCTCATAGGTTGAGATAAGGATGGGGAGATTGCTCACCCATTACTGTCACAGGCAAAAAAGAAAAGCATTGGCTTAAGGAAAATTAAATTTATCGCAAATAAAAAAATTGAGTAGGATGGTTAGAAACAAAGACAAAACTAAACACATCTTTCCCTTCACCCTCTCTTGCCAGGCTCAACTTCACTTCCAACTCTTCTATCTCCTTTCCCCCCCTGCAACCAGCACAGGGGGATGGAGAATGGGGGTTGTGATCAGTTTACAGCAGCTTTTCCCTGCTTCTCCCTCCTCCTTGCACTTTTCCCCTGTTCCAGAGTGAGGCCCCTACCACAGGATACAGTCCTTTACAAGCTGGTCAAACATGAGTCCTTCCCCCATAATGCAGTTCTCCAAGACCTGCTACAGCATGGGTCCTTTCCACAGGGTCCCGTTCTTCAGTAACAGACTGCTCCAGAGTGGTTCCCCCACAGGGTCACAGGTCCTGCCATAAAGCCTGCTTATGCATGGGCTGCATCTGCTGACAGGAGCCTGTTCCTGCAGGGGTTCTCCACAGACTGCAGCTTCCCTCAGGCTAGATCCACCTGCTCTGACATGGGGTCCTTCATGGGCTGCAGAGCTCATACCTGCTCCTGTGCAGTCCTCCGTGGGTTACAGAGGGATAACCCAAGTTACCATGGTTTTCTCCAAAGGTTGCAGGGGAATCTCTGTTCCCACACTTGGAGGACCTCCTCCTCCTCCTTCCCTGATCTTTGCAGGGCTGTTTCTCACATTTTTGTGACTCTTCTCTCACATCTGCTGCACAGCGGTTTTTGTCTCTTCTTGATTACATTCTCACAGAGGCACCACCAGCTTCCTGGAGGGGCTTAGCTTTGGCTGGCCACTGCAGAACCATCTAGAACCAACTGTATTCAGCATGGGGCAGCTCCCAGACTCTTCTCACACAGGTTCCTCCCTCCCAGCCCCTCACTACCAGACTCTTTCCACATAAACCCAGCACAGTCCTGCTCATACTTTATACCCCCAAGAAGGCAGGCCTTGGTTAATGTAGTTTGTGATACCCACCTGGCACACATTCCAAATTACTAGGAAGGTGAATACTCAAGCATAGAGACAACTAAGTATTCTGAGGGTTTTTTTAAGTCAACTCTCCTGCTAAGTAAAAATCAAGGTGAGACTCTTGTAGGTTCAACATGACTCTTGAAAACTGTTATGCTTCAATACTGTATGGAGGATCACAGCTATAAATGAGAATTGCCCTTCTCCCTGATCTTCAATATAGGGTTGAAAAGACGATCTTACTGCATTTGAGGTACACAATAACCACCACCATCTTGGCAAAGATCCTCTACAATCATGACAAAGATCAGGGGTAAAATCTTGTACTTTAAACTGTCTCGGCCTGTTAAACACCCATAATAGCCTTGAGATTTTCTTTCAGCTATTTACATTGAACTATTCAAAGAGAACACAAAAATCTGGATGGTAAAATTAGCAAATCTGGGATCATCAAAGTTTCACTTGAAGATCAAAAGGACAGTAGAAAGGTGGTATTTCCAATCATACAGTTTTTGTAAATGTGTTTTGGTTTGGCTTTTTCATTAAAAAGATGCACTCTTACCTCTATGCAGTAGGTATCATTTGAACAAAATGTAGAAACTGAGTTTTCTAATATACTTCCCAGGCTCTCCTAACAAACACTAATGAACACTGTTTATATATTTAAGAAATACATCAGTGAGAATTTTTCTATTTGTTCGGGTGATTTTTTTGGGTGTGGGTTTTCTTTCTTGGTTGTCTTGATTTGCGTTTTTTTAACCTTTAATATAAATGCTTCTGTGTGTATATGAAATGGCATCAGCTGAAAAATATGAGTTGCATTTAACTGACGTCAAAGATGTAGATCACTTAGACTGAACCTGTTTTGTCACAACATATGGAAGTAATTTTTGTTGTGTGCAATCCCATCTGCTCAGTAGTCTTACTGCCTTGTTAACTCAAGAACACCCTACCCATCTGTATATTAAAAACCACATGCACAGTGCAATACCATATAACATGCTTATAAGTAAAGCCACCTTGCTTAGGCAACAAGGCATCCAGCCATCCCTTCCTCTTGAAATACACAATGACGTGCGACTCCAGACAGCTGATGCTCATAAACAGCTGTCACAGTTCATAACACTCACATTATACCTTAACCAAGGTTCAAATCTCCTTAAGCAGCACATTATTTCCTGTTTGCTGCAAAGGCCTCCAGAATCACATGTGGAACACAACTACACAATTACAATACTAAAGAGTACACAATATTCAGAAGATTACACAACACATAACAATCAAACATTAACACTTCTGAACAAAGTCCAACACAGATTCATGCCAGGTTGATTGCTCATTTGCTAAACAGTCACATAATCAGATTAGTTTTGTTCTGCAGCCTACCCCTTTGCTGGGAAATACTAATGCAACCCAACTTTAATTTTACTAGCAGAACTTTCTCCATTAAATCACAATAAGCTTGAAGACAGCTCTTTTGTTACATACTTGAAAACATACCATAGTAATAAAAAGACAAATCTTAAGTGAAAAGCATGTATCACAATCTATTGCTTGTGTTCCTTTTTTCTAATATTGTAAAATTCTCAGTTCAGTACTACTTTATGACACTGTCAAACTGAAATGATTTTGTAAAGTCATTTCATCTTTTCCTACAGCTATTTTTCTGCAGTTCATTCATTTTATGATTTAAAATAAATAAACAGATGTCAGTACAGTTTAGGATGAAACTAAGCACCAGAACACTGTAACGTCCTCAAGGCAGAAATCACATTTTCCTGACTCATTCTACAAATCTAGCCTTATGTGAATTCATACCTGATGAAATTCTCATTTTCCTGTATTTTGCAGTTAAAATCATACATGCTAATTTTGCATACATTTTTCCTACTACCTGATGCTGTAACGAGTCTGTAGACCTACTGCTGCATGTGTCACAGAATTGTGGCAAAAATGGCAGAAGTGTGGACTTTTGCCACCACATTTCATACTGCATCTAATGACAATTAATAATGTTTCCTTCACTATCAGGCCATTAGCAAGCTATACTGAATGCCATCAGTCTTGCTCCTTGTGTTCACTGACACATTTTTGTTCCCTTTTTCTGGCAAATACCGATAGAAGCCAAGTAGATGAATCCTGTCTCCAAAGGACCTTATTTTTCTATAATTTTACCAAATATTGCCTCTAATACCAACAGCATGTATAATCAACGTTGAATACACACTTCCATTCAGTAGAGAGGTCTGCATTCAACTGAAGTAATATTGATTCAGGAATGCAGGCAGTATTTGGAGACAGTTTATAACTAAAGCCCATTTGAGCTCAAGCAGCAGGATAACTCCTACTATCATCAAAAGACTGATAAATGGTCAGTGAAACACAGTTGCAGCATGCGGAAGTCAAACTCCCAACATTCTCACACAGTCTCTCTGAAGAGTCTCTATATGCTGGGACTGGAGGCTTTCCTTATTTAAAGTCTACTTCTTCATTCAGTTTTCCTCTGTAGTTTGGATTATTGCTTCAATATTCACCACATGCCAGTCACACTATGAGAAAATCATTCTTCAAACTCTGCTTTACATGCCATAACTTTTTATAAACAGTATCTGATTACTAATTTTTTTTCCTCAGCAATGGAAACAGCTGGTAGGTTTTGCTCATCTGAAAATGATCACAGCTGCCTGAACAGACATTCTGAGTGAAAGAATTTATATCTGGTATTACAGCAAGCATTGAATTCTCCATTGAACTTAAATCTCATTTTAGGAAAGTATATGCATCACAGAAGAGCCACGAAGATAGTTTTAGCAGTAGTACTCTCAGAAAAACAAGCTAAAAATCCTCTAAAATACTTAAAGCCTCAAGAAAGTTAAAGTGACACACAAAACACTTTCTTACACAGCAGAATTATCTAATTCAATTATGGAGACAGAAAAGCAAAATGTGGCCTGTCTAAAAAGTAAAATAGTCAAAAGTTTGTACTGGTTGAACTTAAACCATGCAACACATTATTTTATTCAACACAGTTTAGATTAACTTATTATTACATTTATGTAGTATGGGTACCATTTTAATGTGTGAAGACTTAGCATCCCATATTAGCAAACGTCAGAGCAAAAGGTCAGTTTCTGGGCAGTCTTCTATTTTAATGAGTTTTGGTTTATGTTTTGCCATTCTATAAACTGCCTAAACTACAACCATTAACTAAAAAGTACCCTAAATTTTTATCTCTGTATCATTCTAACCAACAACTTTCTACAGTAAACTTTACTCATGAGACAACACACTGAAAATGTTCTTTGCAAACCAGCAGCATATCCCGTTGATCAGATCTGTCCAATTTATTATTCAGAAAAATCAATTAGAACAAACCTACAAGGTACAATATCTGTCTTCAATGTTATGTAGTTAAATCTTTAATTGTGGAAGGCAATTTCTGCTGCATAATAGACCAAAGCAATGGAAATGGGTATGTGAGTGTAAAAATAAGTGACCAATCCTCACGCTGAAATGAATGTGAATAAATGCTAGTCACTTCCAAATTATGCCATGTTGGAATGTTTGTAAATAGTTTCCTTTATGTAAATTTCTTTCTTTTTGAGTACTTACTGGATTCCTATAGGCAGACACTGAGCACCACTCCTGAACACCAGTAGGCTGGGGATAAGCTTTAAAGAAAGTACAATCATACTAAAAGTGAAACTCCAAAAGTTTTATTAGGATTTCAACAGACATTGCAAAAAAATATTGCATAATGATTGAAAACATAATATTTTGAACAAAGTAGCAACGTGGTATCAAGTAAAAGAAAGACCGGAACAGCTGTCTATATATGCTGTATGGAAGATGTACCAGAAAAGGGATACAACATTTTTAAAATTCAAGGGCAAATGTGAACAAGTCACATTTTGATAGACTGACTATACACCATAAATGTTTTACAAACTGCATAGCAGTGTAAAAAAAAAAGTTTTATCCTAACTATACTGTATTCCTGCATTTGGAGCAGTTTACAAGGCAAAGATGTTGTTTACAACAATGATATTTTAATAGCTCTGGATTCTCATAAAAAAATTAACTAATTTAACAAAAAAGCCTGTATCTACATTTGAAAATAAAAGTGCATGTATTGAGAAATAGTGTTATTTCTTAAGAAGAGTACTTAAAAAGTTCATTTGATTAGCTCAACAACTGATGATACTTTAGATGCAGTTCTGCACTGTGCTACAAGCGAGGTTCTACCAACACCAGTTCCTCTAACTGAACACCCTCTTTTCCATAAGTGACCAAGACATTTGCCTGCCTACTGTACTTATCAGGGTTCTGGGTAGAACAAAGAAATTCAAAGAATTCAAGTACCAAAACCACCACATTGCTCACTAAAAAATACCAGTAACCCCCAGACAGATGTTTTAAAGTAGATTTAGCCATAAACACAAACATTATATCCTCAACATTCAGGATCCTTCCAGTCACACAACTACTTTTAAACACTGGAGAGCAGCAGCAAGGAGCCATTAGAGCTAAAAGACAAGAACTGATGGAAGTCTGTCTCCTTCCTTGTATTGAAGAATTTGTGAGTAATGAACATTTCAATGCATTCAGAGAACTAGGCTGGAGGTACAAAATTCCTACCTAAAACCAAGTTGGTATAGTCAGCTCTGTACATCAATCTAGATTCTCCTTTCCAGATAACTGTGGTAACAGCTAAGAATTACCGCGAATGTTGCTAATTTCTGTTGAGGATTTACTCCTTTCTTCTCTTCAAACAAAAGGAAGATAAGTTGTTGGAACAAGAACATGCAGTTTGAAGATCCAGGCAGAACTTCTATTTGAGTTGTTATGATTTCAACTCATGGCACTGAGGAACTAGATTGATTTTTTTTTTTTTCTGGGCACCTGTAGCACTCTGAATAGAAAAAGGCAGTGAATGTTTAGCTGGACTGAACCCAGAATGGGAAATGCACAAAGTTGTGAACTGCAGCCAGGCTAGCCATAAACAAGTGTCCGGTACAGAAATTACAAGTAATAAATTTAGCCATTTTTGTAAACATCTCCTCCTTACTAATCTCTTATTTTTTTCCTATAATGGAAATACGTACTGTATTTCATTGTTCCAAGCTCTGGTCTGTTTCTGTTTCAGCTTTGTGGCACAGTTGCTAAGTGCAACAGGCTAGAGACACCAACATTAATACAAACAAGTTGGAAAGTCAGTTCAAGTTATTACAGTTTTGCTATACCAGGCCACTTTTCATAGCATGTATTCTCTGTTCAAAAATGCTTTGTAAGATCTTTTCTTATGGAAGACTGGAAGCAAATTGGAGTTGTTTGTTTAATGAATGTGGTTGAATATACATTTCTGATATGCCTTATGCAATTAACAAATCATGTCTCATCTTATGAAGATGATACATTTGCTATACATACCAGTAATTTAAAATGCTGCTCAAAAAAGCAGCATTTTTATAGACAAATTAACAGAAAAGGAGACAATACATCTTACAATACCATAGAACAAGTAAAGCCCTTTCACTAGCTGCATTATAAATTCATAACTGTTCATCACATACTTAGAATTTCTGACTGCTCAAGCAATTTAACCCTCAGCCAACTGCAGGACAAGGAAAAATATTCTGAACGTTTGATATTCATGTCATTTTAGGTGCGAGAGTAAAAACTAGTATTCTATGTTTTTAGCTCTTAAAGTTTTGCTCCCAGAAGTAAAATAACTGTTAAGAGTTCAGAAAAATAGCAATCGTTGACATTTGTCAAAACAAAGTTGTGCTAAAAATGAAGCTGCTGTAAATCTAAGTTCACTTAGATCATTCCTAAAAAAAACCCTCTTTTTAAAAAAAGCTGATCCTAGATCACCTGTTAACTAGGAAGAGCACTATAACACTGATTTAATGAGAAAAGATGTGCTTAAAAGCCATGTTTGAGACATCTATTATAAAGTTTTGAATTCTTCCTTATCTTTCAAATATTTGGATTATAATTTGTTAAAAAAAAAAAAAATAGACCAGATACAGAAAGTACATTTGGACAGGATATTCTCTGACTACAATTCAGTGTTTCCTATCTAAATGTGCATATCATTTAGAGGCCATTTTTGAAGTATTATCAGTCAACAGCAACATGGGCACCAGTGAATCAGAAAACACACCTTAGGGTTTTGTTCTTAAATTATATAAGTTAGATAAAACTACCCTGTCCAGCAAGTTCCAAATTTTTCAAACGTTAAGGCAACTTTCATTACTTTCCAGCTAAACAGTATTATAAAAAATAAATGTCACTTCAAACCTTATATACACAGTGACAGAGAAGATTTAGCTAGAAAGTATCTTTAGTACATTAATAAAGTGTCATGTAATATTACCGAGGTTATATCAGGTGCTTGAGTGTATGTGCAATTGGAGTGGTTGCAATACTTAAAGTACTGGTTTCAAAACAGAGCGCAGTGAACGTCCTTCTTTAGTGAGTTCTCGTGTTACACACATACATGGCAGCGGAACAGCCTCCTCTCTTCTCTCTACCGCATTATAGCTACATTTCTTCAAGTGGTCAGCCATGCTTACGATGTCAGCAAACTTCCACTCTTTCACAGTACAGAAGGCTGTACTGAAGCGCCAAACCTAGAAAATAAGTTGCACTTAGGCTCAAAATATTTTCAGATACCTGAACTCAGAGCATAAAATTAAATACCTATGCTATAAAACTTTCAGGTAATGTTGTGCATCTACTATAAACCATACTAAAAACCAACATAGCAAAAATATACAATGCTAAATTCTGTATAGCCAGTCCCAGGCTGATTCAGATTCCAAGACAACTCTGAACAGGGAAGAAACATAGGCAGTATTTTTTGTCTCTACAAAATAGATGCAATCAGAAGCTAAATGGCAAAGTATTGCAAGACCAGTCACAGTGATTTGGTTCTGAAGTTACTAACTTCTGCAATTCCAAATGAGTGCTCCAGATGCTCTTGGCAAGGATGGTGAAAACTGTACTACACAAAGGTCATGCAAAGGTTTTAAATTATTTCAGTATTTAAGGCACTCAATATCATGGCAATAGATAGGATTTCAACAGGTTAGAAAAATAATTGCTGTAAACACTACAAAGGCAAGAGAAGCAAACTCTGTAGCAGCTTTCCTACTTCTATGGAATACTGATATTAAAGCAAATCATAAAGTAATCTTCTAATATTTTTAAATATAGGAAAAAACAGAAGTTAATTTACTAACATCCAGTGAAAACTAGACAGACTGCTCCTACTTCTCCAAGTGTGAAAAAGACTGAGCCAACCTGCTAGCAATTTTCACTTGTTCTATACAATCTCTTTCTTGAAGGGTTATTATACCAAAAGCCAGTAGTAACAGAGATCATAGAATAGAATCATAGAATCAGACAGGTTGGAAAGGACCTCTGAGATCATCAAGTCCAACCCTTGATCCAACACCACCGTGCTTACTAGACTAATATTAATAGACTAATATTAAGAGAAAAAGCAGAGACAGGACCAATTTAATACTTTCCCTTTCACCTTCAAAATAAATAAAAAAAACACTTACCTTTTCTTTTACCTGCCAAGAACTTCCATCTGGGTACTTTCTCTTCTCCCACAGCAATATCACCATTCCACGTGCTTGAAGTAAGCTTCCACACACATCTCTCATTAAACGTGACACTCTTGAAAGCTGACATAAACTAAAGCCATCTAGAAAACTAGCAATATGCTGCAGCACCTCAAAAGGTAGACTACTCAGATGGTCATTGTGCAGTCCAATTAAGCAGCTTTTTGCTGGTTCCACTAATACTGTGGATATACAAGGCTGAACTCCAAATGACCGTAAGTGGCGGTCATGAATAATTTTTGCCCCTTGTGTTGAAGGACAAAACCTTCGTTGAGAATATGTACACCCATAATATGCCAAAGGACACCTCTGCTCCATCCAGCCATTAAGGCCAGCATGAATGTCTCCATGCACATTCTTAAAATGCGATGAAAACTCATTCCTTCTAAACAACTGTCCACAAACAAATGTAAACATTGAACGCTGTTTTGTTTGGTATCTAGCCACATATTCCAATACCAAATCCAGTCCAAGGGTCTGGAATGGACTTGGATTTGAGAGCTGTGGGTTGGCATGATCACATGCAGAAGCTGAAGCTATTTCCCCCACCATTGTATTTGTGGCCAATATAGCAGATGGGAGAGAAAATGTTTGGGTCCCAAAGTCAACGTGAAACGCATCAACAGCACGACTTTCTGATATCCCCCTACCTCCGGGAGAGTCTCCTAGGCAAAACAACAGAGCTGCAGTGATTAGATCAATCCCCTGAAGACCCATAGGATCTTCTGTTATCTCCAAATCTGATGTATCAACAGCTTTGTCTTCTTTTGGTGTTGACCAATAGTGGTTAACAAGAAATCTGTATGATCGATGCCGCAAAAGTGAAAATGCATCTATGTTTCTCAATCTTTCTTGTTCCACTTGTCTCTCTAATAATTCTTCTTCATTAGCATTATGGGAAAGTAGTACATGATTAACATTGCCATTAACTAAGTGATCAGCTGATATTACTTCTTTAAGTTGTGCTGTTACAGGGAAGGAGCTGCAAGACTGCAATGCTTCATTATCGTCAGGTGCAGTACATTCACCATTTGCTACACTGGACGGTTTTGAATTAGATGCACCAAGATCTTCATTCTGGTCCAACACCTTTGAACATTCATTTTCTACATGAAAGCCGTTACACAAAAGTGGCGAGTTATTGAGGTTTAGATTTAAGTCATGATTTTGCACGACATCATAACAAATATCACTGGAACCATTTTGTTCCATTTGCGAATTTTGACTCAGGCTATCAAAGTTAATTCCCCCAACTGCTCCTACATTATCTTCATCTGGATATTCACGGTCAGACTTTTCATCCTGAGTAATGCCACTAGAAGCTTGTTCTTTAATCTCAGTATCTTCTTTCCTTTCATGTGGTGAAATGCAGACATTTGAACTTAACATATTAATGTCCCGCGTAGCAGTGTTCAGAATATCCAGAGCAGCAGCTAAACTCCTCGTTGTTTCAACAGTAGCTTGATAAAGTGCACCATAGGACTCTTCATCTACAGGCATCAAACCATTTGTATGCACTGTATCTGGGGCACTTGATTTGACAGAGGTTTGCTCTCTGGATTCTGGTATTTGTTCACCTGCCTTCGACATCATAGTTGCTACTTTAAGGGATTCTAATAACATGCGCTGGTCTTGAAGGGCTAAAGCCATATCTAGCTGCTCCACTTCATCAACATCTTTGCTCAGGTTTTCGTAAGATTTTCGGTCCGCGTAACTGACTGGCCATCTATTCCACTCCATGGTACAGCATACCACACTTGCAGGACAAACTTCTAGATGATCAGCAATTTTATTTCGGGCTACTATGAAGGGACATCCAAAGCCACTATTCAGACAAGGCACTCTTTCAAGTGGACATAACATGCGATGTTCCTCAGCTTTACAGGAGTGAAAAACTGCTCCACAAACCAAGGGGCAGCCAATCAAATCACAGGAAATGCCCGGCTCTGGTCTGGTCATACAACGACGGCTGACACAGTTCACACAGTGTATATGTTGCTGATGTTCCTCCATGATTATAAATCCAATTCTGAGTAAAGAGAAAGGAGAAAACAGCACAGAATATTTACTCAATATTGTTAATATTTACTAAATATTATTTGCAGTTTTGCATCAAAGCATGACCATTGACTACATAGCCTGCTACCTCAAATCATAAACCATACAGCTGTATAGAGACAAAATAAAGGAAGCCAGATTCATCCTCATCTCCAGTTCTCTAAATTAAACAGAGGCAACATATTCCCTAGGCTGCCTGCTGCCACCTAAGCTGCTGACACCCTCTTCATGCAGTTCTGTTTAACACAACCTGCAGCCTTCAGTGAGTATCTCAATTCCCTGTTGTGTCCCATTCTCCCCCTCACTCCATGCCCCTGACAGACTGCAGTCCTTTACAACAGCTCTTCACTCTTTTTCTTCATCTATAGCCTATAGTTCCTTCCTTATTTTTTTATAGTAGTTGTCGTACAATGGTAGCAATTATACTACACAATTACACTACACATTAAATAAGTCCTTTTATTTCATTGAAAACTTTTAAATAAAACTTTAGTAGCCAACATGGTCCTATCTATACATCCATTTGTTCAACCCGCAAAAGGTAAATTTTCAATGCATCCTATGACAGTCCTGATTACAAGACCAGCAGTGCAAAGTATAACGGTACGACAACAACACTACATAAGAAGGCCAAACAACAATTAAAAATGTAAATACATATACATCCATTATGTAATCTATAATAACACACTGACACGAACAAAAAATTCAGTTCTTTGTTGTGGTGTGGAAAAAAATGACTAAGAAAAACAAAGAAAAAGGGG